>JAJAGP010002051.1:0-43792 GCA_025084515.1 Ancistrus triradiatus
CAGTCTCCAGACCTCAGCCCCATAGAAAATTTGTGGAGGGAGTTGAAAGTCCGTGTTGCCCCAAAACATCACTGCTCTAGAGGAGATCTGCATGGAGGAATGGGCCAAAATACCAGCTACAGTGTGTTCCAACCTAGTGAAGACTTACAGGAAACGTTTAACCTCTGTCATTGCCAACAAAGATTATGTTACAAAGTATTAAGTTGAACTTTTGTTATTGACCAAATACTTATTTTCCACCATAATTTACAATGAAATTTTTTAAAAATTCCACAATGTGATTTCCTGGATTTTTTTTTCTCATTTTGTCTCTCATAGTTCAAAATCAATTCATTTATAAATCAATTAATTTATTTGTTTATTTCTGTAAGTGTTTTTCCTGTTTTTCTTCCTTCCTTTTCTTTTTGTTTTGTGTTATTTTGTTATGTTTTTTCCCCACATTCAAGCTCAGTCGTAGGACAATTAGGCCTGCGGTACTTCAGTGCTTCTCAGTCTTTGACCTGCGGGCCTCTTAGTGGATAATGCTGGTACTGCAGCTGGGTGTGCCAGAGAATCATTTCTATGCTGTATGTGTTGACAAAGATAGAATCCTTTGATTCTGGAACAAAACTACAGTTGTCGAAATCACCAGTTAAATAAAATTAAGGATAATATTTAGTTAATATATGTATACACTGTACATAACACTGTACATTATGTGAATTTTTTGACCAAGATAGAAACTTTATGCCAACCAGTGGGCTGTAAATACACCTGGCATTCTGGGCTGCAAATTATAAAAGACTTAAAAGTTGTATTATAAGTTTAAAAAAGCGGTGGGGTGAGCAACAGAGCATCTTGGACCCTGGACAATCTGGAGAGATTCTGTAAAGAGGAATAGTGTCAAATTCCTTACTCTGTATTCTCTAACCTTATGTTATAAGAGAAGACCAAGTGCTGTTTTATTTGCAATGGGAGGTTGTACAAAGTATTAAATGCAGGGGTGCCAGTAATGGTAGCACATGAGGTTTTGTTAGTAATATTTTTTTCTTGATGAGGGATTTTTTTTCTCAGGCTAAATTTACTTAATTTAAAGGTTGGAATATTCTCATTTTTCAGTTTGAGATAAAATAAAAAGGTGAATTTCTTTTAACTAATTTCACTCATCTTCACCAGGGGTGCCAATAATTGTGGATGGTACTGTTTATGTAAAATATGAATCAGTTTTAATTTTTAGATATGGTCCTCTGTACACACAGTTGCAATTTCTTTTAACAAATCTTAATAAAACATTATGTAATTGGTCATTAAAGTAATAATAGTTGATTATTTGTTCTGCTATAAACTGATATAAGCCATTTTGTCAGTATTACAGATTTAGTAATGAGAGATCAAACTCGTTCAATGCTTTGTGTTAGAAGTAAGAAAGCAGGAACGTTCTCAGTGCATAATGTAAAATGTTATTTAATTCACATAAACAATTAACAAGGGCCTTAAATTGATTCATAAACTTAAGCCCAGATTTTTTCAAGACAATGACACAAGCATTGTCACAAGATTGGGAAGTGAATTCAGTGAGCAAATACTGACCTTCTAGATACTGAACTTCTAGATTCAGACTCCAGATTGAGTAGGTATGTGGTCCCCTCTTAGAGTGACAAGCGCTATGCATGTTGAGGCCCGTGCAAACACAAACTAAGCATAGCCATCAGTAATCACCACTAAATATTCAATGGCTTACTGCTGAACATAATAATGCTGGAAAATAAAATGAGTTAGAGATCTAAAGCTTTCAACGTTGGGCACTACTGCAACATTGTGCCAAAGGTAAACTGCATTGCTGGCAATCAACCAAGCTTGTAGGAGCAACACAAAACCACACCAAACAATATTATCCAACTAACCATCTAAAACAACTTCAGAGGTTGCAGTCGTTTTGATTATTAGATACCTAAGTACTTTCTTTAGTGTGTAAGAAAGGGATCACACTGACTGCATAACTATATTCAGGCTATTTTTACTACAATAAGCCCATATAAATTCATGTGGTAGCAGCAGTGGTAGTTTGGAGACACTTTTAACAAGAGTTCATTCTTATAGAGACATGCTAAAAGGGGGAGTGGAGGCAACTCTCCAACGACAAAGACAGATGCTATTGGTCCTGTGTGCTCTTTCCAGATGCATTAAGACGATCAATGCAACTCTCTATTAAGTGTTGATCTCTGAAAGCTGGAGCTTGTTCTTGCAGAATTATATCATATATCCAAAATATATTTAGGGAGAAAGCAGGCTAACACTATAGGCTTGGGACCAATTGACCATTAGGCAGAAACAACATTCATAAATAGAGATACAGTATTTCGTAATTCATGTGGGTATTCAAATAATTGTGTAACCTTTTTATTTAGTGACTTCCAAACAATAAATAATAAAGTATAGGCTGGTTTTCTAATGCACTTCAGCTTTAAAATATTTTGTAGACAGTGTAGGAAAATCAAAGCGTCATTGTGTCAATTTTACAGCTAACATTTAATGTTAAACTTACTGTTCCCAAGATAACCTAAGACTGACCACCAAAACACACAAATACATACATGCACACTAATCCAAAACAATTTGTAAATGACAAGACACTGCTTCAATGAGACACACACATTCTGAATAGTTAGTTAAATTAAAGTCATTAAATAAAAACTCAGTTGAGGTCTGACTTCATCGTTTCTTGTTTCTTCTTTTATTTCCAATTTACATTAATTAAAATTGTAACAAAACCTGGATGAAAAAGAAAACAATCAAAAAATGATCATAATAATATTAATTGTAACAAAAATATACACACCCTCACACAAATGCACACATCCTGCTCAGGACACACTGTATTATCAGAGCAGAAATTCTGTCTTTCCCAAAGGAGCCCCTACTTCCTTAGTACTGTATTCTGGTTATCGTGCACAGTCAAAGCAGGCTGTGTGAGTTGGGTGAGGCTCGTCAAGAGAGGACATGGGGATTCAAAGAATAATCACTGATGGATCTATAGTAATAGCACCTTTTGAAGCTGGACTCGCAATTCGGACTTCAATCCCCCCGCTACTTATGATCACTTCACATCTGGATTGTCACTTACGTACGTTTTTTTCATGTGAGGTAGCTTTTTTAATAAAAACAAAGATAATACAAATGATCAAAACCAAGAATATCATCCAAATTTATTTTATTTTACTTTTGCTTTTTTTAAAAAAGGGACAAGACTTCCTAAATGGGCAGTCAAGGGGAAATACTGAAGAACACTAAAAAAAGAAAAAAAAGAAATAAAACTGCACTTCCCAAAACGTGTTAGTCTGCATAGACACACTCTCTCTCAAACACATACAATTGTGAAAATATATAGATCTGGCTGTTGCAGGACAGAGTTTTACAACAACTGAACTTTATTATACACAGTAAATATTAACTCCCACCCTTGCCAGTTTTAACATTTCACAATACCTAGCAGAATGTGATGTTTTTACCGAGTCACAGTCAGGAAGCAACAAGAGTGGCTGAGTGGGGCTGGCTGTGGTTTGAGAAGGTCTTAGTGGGAGGGGCTTGGGTGTTATCCAACTACAATGCACCCAGCTCTAAAGCACCACTCACTCCTGCCAAATGTGATGACATCTAGCCATGTTTCATCACTTCCCAGCTCTTACTCATGTAGTCTTGCTCATTCATTTCTTCCTCTGTCAGCTCCCAGCAGGAGGAAGGACTTGACATGCGGAGAAACATGGCTGGATTTCAGTGGGAAAGACTCACGGGGGGCAGTGTTGCTTTAGTGCTGGTCTCCAGGGCACTAGACGCGGACAACACAACTTTTGTGTTTTAGAGACAAAAGCATTCATCAATTTTCAATTTTGTTTCCTTTACTTCCATATTTCATTATTTGGAGAGTCTATTGCTTCTTGATGGAGCTACTTATCATTTCCATGTCATACATTATGTTCCACATTTTTGTTGTTTTACAAGAAACAGACTGGTCCAATATCCGCTCCAAACTCCTGATTGGGTGAACCGATATCCATGGGAGCAATGTCCACAATGGGCAGTCTGGTTGTCTTCTGAGTTTTGTATTCAATCACAGTCTTACCCCACTGGCCTGTGTGCTTCTGTAATTAGACAGATAGCAGTCGTGTTAGCTGATATGATCATTTAAAGCTAAACAAGTCAATGGGTCAGTGACAAATCATGTACTTTTTATGTATTATTATCTGTAAGTACATTATTCAACCTGGAAAGTGATAAGACATTGAATGAAGTAATTCATTTTAAACAACCGGATATACAACAAAACTGCTAAAAATATAATAAATATAAAAATATATAAATAAATAATAAATATAAAAAATAATCAGCACGGTGAACATTGTAGACATAGCAAAGCTTATTGTGTATTATAACCACAGTTAGTTTCGACCCCGCAATCTCAGTCAAGTTATAATAATGAGTAAAACACTGCCGAAATGAAAGTTATTACTTTAGAAAATCTGTTGGTTTGAAAACGATATTAATTTGGAAGATGAAGCTATTAATGAACCAACCTGAGCCAAAGGTTTATCACCTTTAGGATTTGGAAGCGCTGGAAAAGCGAAACGAAGTCAGTACTTTAAATCATCGTCTCCCTCCCTGCGCTCTTAATGGATTCAGCAGCTCGACGAAGAGCAACGAGACTGAAGATCATTTTGGTCCCATCAACAAAAATGACCTGAATCAGCTTCATCCCTCACACAGACGTCGTTTGCTGGACTTAAACAACTCTGCATCTTTCATTAAACACCATGCAACACGGCTAATCGGGCCGTTTCATTGATCTGACAGGTACGTTATCTGTAAGTCCAGCTGTAACCCAGAGAAGCTGCTGATGCTCTTTAACTCTGCTGTTACATTTCTGACTGATCAGATTAACATAAGAGCTTCATCATAAACAAATTTATAACTCACTAATCAAACGGGATCCTAGACTTTGGTTAGAACACCGGGATCTGACTCCGATTTGCTTCAGTCGGTAGAATAGTGGATCTTAGTAACAGCCTGCTTGTAAACCCGAGCCATTTTATTTGTGAATGTAAATAAACTTTCTCTTTAATAAATTAAAACTTACCAATCGATATATTTGTGTTTATTGTCTGAATAATAAACAGTTATGGGTAATTCTGTTCCTAGACTTTAATGCCGCGAGGTAACGATAGAATGGAACTATTTTACCTCGCGGAAGGGTGATAAACGTTTTTTTTAAATCGTTTTTTCTGTCCTTTTTATCTTAAAATGTAACAATAAATGATAAACGATAACGGAACTGTGGTATAAAAGAAATAAGGCACTTGAGGGGGTGCATTATTGTGAATATATCATCATTAAAGAGGCGTTACGGACCTCCGCTTCGCATCGGGCCTAACAACACCTCTTTCCTGTGATATATTCACAATAATGCACACCCTCAAGTGCCTTATTGCTTTAATATTTCATATATGCATTCTGGAATTTTTGTTATGCACTGAAAATGTGTCTTTTTATAGGAACAAAAAAAAGGATGGATGGAAAGTTAAAAGGAATGTAACTGAATTAAGTTAATTAAATGGTGGGTCATTGACCCATATAAGTTTTCACCATGATTAAATTACAAGATTGCAATGCATGCAGATGTGTTTGCCTGCTTGTGTTAAAGTGTGTAATTCCTACCTGGCAACCATCTTCCAGCACCATGTATGTGAATCGGCTGTTGCCCTCAGCTTTGATTTCCACGTCGTTGGAGCCCTGCAGCAGAAGAGCCTTCTTCAGGTTGCCATTGGACTCATCCATGTAGGCCACACTGTTCTTGCAGTGGTAGGTGATGCTCTGAGAGGCTTCACTAGACAGAAGTCTCAAGAAGTTCAGCTGAATGCTGCCCACATTTGCAGACTTGCTACTGTCGCCATAGCTGAACTGCATCAAAGACAGGCAAACAAAGATGGTTGTTATTGCATATGAATGATACAAGGACACACATTTAGACATCTGATGAAACGTCAGTAATAAATCTTTCCTGTGATAGTTCTCGCTAAACTGGGAGATATTTCAGACAAATGAAACGGGACGGCAGAGGAAGATAAAAACCTTTGCAAACAGTATGACAGCAACAAATGTATTTATAAACGCAGCCTTTAAAAGTCAAATCTAAATTTTATCACCTCCCTCCCTGGTTCTATCCATATCCAAAATATCATTCTATAGCCAAAAAAAGGTCAGGGAGTCTCTACTAGCACAGATTCTGCCTTTCAAAGGTAATGCTTTATTGAATAATACTCCACCAAAAGTGATAAAACGCTTCACCACTCAAGCAGACTTTTACTATATACTTAACCAGATTTAATTGCACAAGCAAGAAAAAAACATGACTGGTCATCCCTACATGTCTATCTAACCTAAACTCTACAGCTATACATACTAGGTTAAACATGCTTGCTAGATTGCTAAAATGTTTGGTTAAAAACTATGCCATAGGGGGGTCAGGTTTACACATAACTTGCACATGATTAGAACAAGATTTAAAACACCTACTTTTATTTATTTTTCTAATTTTTTGAAACACAAGTTATTCCCCATTGTAAACACATACTATGTGCACACAAGGTCAACAATATAGCCTTCAGTGACTTGGACACTTGCCATTTTGCAGGATATTTAATGAAAAAGTATAAATTTAGTTAAGAGTTTGTCCCTGGTTCCAGAATAATTTTTGTCCTGTTCGGAGGGTCTGTCTGTTCCATCATATCTTCTGCACTTAAATAACTCCAATATCAATATTTTAGAGAGTTACTCACATGGAAGCCACCGCTCATACTCTCCCCGAACCAGATATGTTTCTGTCCCTTGCTCTTGCTGGCTGCACCAGTTTTTTTTTTTGCGTGGGATGCTGCGGGTGTTGGGGTGCACCGCATGTCCTCTCTCCAGTCTCCATGTTACAGAAGACCTTGATGGCATCAACATTGCTTGCCAAGGTTGGGAATCCACCCAGTATTCACCTGTGGAAAGTCACAATATAGTTTAAAATTGTTAATTCAATGCAGCAAATTAATTGTTTTCTGCAAATATAATCCAGACAGCTATGATGTCCAGGTGAATGTTTACAATACCTTCTAAATTCAGTGGTGCTGTGTTTCTTCATGCAGGAGTGATCATGGCCTTGTAGCATTATATCATGCATGCTTTATGCTCACTTTATAATAATCATTTTCATTCTTACCGCCCCTTCCATCCAGGCTCTGGCAGAGTTTCAGGGTCAGGGCAGCAGGATCGGGCAGGGTTCTTGCGGGAGCCATCAGGGCTGCGTCATGGTCCTCAATCTGGTGTTAATGGACTTAAGAGTGGGCATCAACCTCCACCATCATGGGCGTCTCAGGTTGCTGGAGGCCTCATTCATCACGCATGTAACGCAGGGGATCAGGGCCTTTCTCACTAGTACTACCCAATCCAGCAAAAGCAGAACATGTTCAATGCCAGGGCCAGGAGGACCAGGGAGTCCAGGGGGTCCAGCGTTTTCCAGGGGGGGGGGTGGGGGGGTTTGTTTTGTGTTGGATTTTATGTATCTAAGATGCTGTGGCTTATTATTTTTTTTTAGTTATTTTGGATATTGATCGTTTTAGATTCTTGATGTTATATTGTTTTACTTGGTGGGTCAATAAAGGTTTGGAATTTTAGGAAAGTTATAAAAGGTTCTTTTGATCTTTATAGTTATGAGGTCCCTAAAGAGGCCAACAACAGAAGGTGAGCATTTCAGCTTAGGCTGTGCCAGCACTCTTTAATCTCCCAACTTTGAGCTCTCGCACCATATATTCATATTAGCAGTGCATGAAGAGTAACCGATGCAAGATAGTCCTACTTGTTAGATAAGTTCTAACATACTTAACATTCATATAATATATTTTTACATTTGGCCACTATTAAACAAACTGGTGAGAATGTGATTATGCAAATCAAGACTGAAGTTGAAATCCACTTGTGACCCAAGCAGGGCTTCACCAACCTGCAAATCTGAACTAACGATGAAAAGCAATCACACACTCATTAACCACACAATTGACATTGAACCAGTTTGACTTGATATACATAAGCTACAACTGCCAAAATGTTCACGTTTTTTTGGTTTCCTTAAGCACATTCATTGCTCTGATTAAAAGTGCTCAACAAAATCCAATAACTATAAATGACAAATTTCTCTAGTATTAAATAAATCACTGAAAATATGATGATGCCTAATCTAGACTCTGGTACTGAAATCAAAATCATATCTGATGTATTAAATTCTAGCTAAAATAGGTGTTGCAAAATCACTTCCCTATTCATGAATATTCAGAGACTGTATCATTTTAATGAGGGTAGATACGGCATTTTGTTATTTCTTACGCATAAGTATTATTACTTACGGATGACATAATTTTTAAATGACCAGTTCAAAGCTGTTTTAAATAATAACATGTAGTCTTCTGGCTATCCTTCTTACTACTATTTGCAGTGTTGTTGTAGTGTAGAAGGACTTGGCAGGATGCCTTCTTCTGCTTTCTAGACAATAACATTTTAGGGCGAGTAGTCAAAAACTGAGACTATACTCACAGCTGGGCCAGATTCCCCCTCTCCAGACCGTCCACGAGGTCCAGGTGGTCCAATGGTCCAGGCTGACCATTTGATCCATCCTTTCCAGCTGGACCCACTGGGTCCAGGGGGGGTCCCTGTACAGAAGAGATTGGGACAAACTGAGCATAGAACAACTGATGTAATCATAATAATTGTTTCCCCCTTATAATATCTACACAATTTGGTAGCTGCATTGGTTCATCTTACAAACCAGGAATTCTCACCTTGGGTCCACTAGGTCCAGATGGTCCAGTAGCACCCTGGTCACCAGATGTACCCTGTTAGGCAAGAACAAAACCAAGCATATTGATACCATGGTTAAGCTTTGTTTAATCAGTAATGAAAGAGACCTATTGACAGAAGACTGGATGTTGCAAACTCACCGGAGGTCCAGGAAGACCCTGCAGACCAGTGAATCCTCTGTGTCCCTTTTGTCCTCTCTCTCCAGACTCCCCAGCCTCTCCTTTGTCTCCACGGGGTCCTTGTGGTCCCTGAATCGGAAAAAAAAAGAGATGCTTTATTCCACGGAGACACTATTACCTTATGTCATACAGTTACCCATGAAAACGTTAATACTTACAGCCATGCCTCTAGCTCCAGCAGGTCCAGGAGCTCCAGCAGGTCCTTGAGGTCCCTATGGAAATAAAATGAAATTATGCTTAGTTAGCAACGCCATCTACAGCCAGTGACTTAAAAAAATAGATTGATATTATATTACATTAATAATTATGATACATGAATAATATAAATGTTTCTGTTGTACTCTTTACTAAGAGTTGGTGCTAATATTTGGGGCAACAATATTTCAAGTGTTAATGTATATATGCTCTGGAATATGACATCTGGAATATTTGCTAATGGTAGTCTTGTGAATAATTAGGTAAGAATTATACAGAGAACATACATTGTTATGGATAAGTTTCCTTTTTTAAGCTTGTTTACATTCAGTGTTATAACAATGTTTTTTTGTTAATTAAGTCATTACTGTTCTTAATGTAGACACTGGCACATGATGGTGCTAATGATGTGTCTGGTTATATGCATCTGTAATAATTGCAAAAATGTTAATGTTAGGTATTCTTAGTCATTTAAATTACGTTACAGTTATATAATTTATCAGACACGCATATCCTGAGTGACTTACAACTTCTACAGTCTTCTAAAGCTTGGCAGAGGTGGGATATGAATCTTGGACCTTCTGGTCCATAGTCCAGTACCTTAACTGTTAGGCTACAGTCCCAAACAGAAGACAACACCACCTCATAGGGAACGGGGCTTGAACCGAGGACCTCAGCAGCACTGAGACTAACGTGTGCACATTTAAACCATTATCTGAGCTAGTCGTGCTGATAATGACAATATTCCCTAAACCACTGATGAAGTTAATGACTGATACCATTGTAAATGAAAGAGATTGTTATCTTGAAAAAGAAGAGGATTATTGTAAGAGAGCCATTAACCCAGTGGACACTGTATCTTCACTGTACTCACATTCTCTCCTCTGTCTCCCTGTTTGCCTACAGGACCAACAGGACCAGAAGATCCAGGGGCACCAGGGGCACCAGGAGCACCAACGGGACCAGTGTTACCACGTTCACCCTGCAGAAAAATTATGTTTTGGTATTAGGCAATAATTGTTTATCTATGGTGTAGTACCATTTAAACAATATAATATGTTTCTCCAGTTCAACAAAGATTACAATTTGTAAACAAGACAATTCCTTTGCTTTTGCCCTCACCTTTACACCTGCAGCTCCATCTCTTCCAGGAGGACCATCAGATCCAGGGTTACCCTACAGAAAAATGGAAGGCAAGAAGTTTAGAATCATTCAGTCCTGTCATGAACAGCTGTGGGATGAACAGCAGCATGTTGTATTAGTTTGTCTCAACGCTTGCTTGAAAATGAGTGTTCATAAAGTCAGGGGAGGTTCAGTTTAGAACAAATTAAATCCCCTCTCTAAAATGGAGTCTATTCTAAAATCTGTACGCAGTACAGATGGGGTTATCACACAATGATATTAGCTCTAAGTACTTGCGATTTGAATTCTCTTTCAATCACTTAATGTTCACAAATATTATTTAGGTGAGTATTTTACCTCCCGTCCAGACTC
Source organism: Ancistrus triradiatus (assembly GCA_025084515.1). Taxonomy (NCBI): domain Eukaryota; kingdom Metazoa; phylum Chordata; class Actinopteri; order Siluriformes; family Loricariidae; genus Ancistrus; species Ancistrus triradiatus. The sequence continues at coordinate 10,731 of JAJAGP010002051.1, forward strand.
TCCAGCAGGGCCAGTCAGTCCAGGGGGTCCAACAGGGCCAGGGGGGCCACGGTCTCCAACACCACCACTAGCACCCTGTTTGCCAGGCTCACCCTAACGAAGACAAAAAGTAAAACATACTTATTAGCCATTCAATATATCAATTTATTAAATTGGACAGATTTTTTTTTCCTGTGTAATGAATAAATTATGAAAACATTTCGTTTTTAATGAACAGCAAAACCAGGCTTAACTGAGCCTGAGGATAAATAATAAGCATGATCAAATATAATCAGAAAGTGCATTCTGAATTCAGTCAAACCAAATCCAATTGACACATATCTAAAACATGGCCTAAGGTTTACCAGGTAGAAGACTAAGAAGAACAATGCATAATATAGAAAATTAAGGTCTATCTTAACTTCTTGTGATCTTTATTCAATGATGATTCTCTTAAAAAACACACAATGGATTTTCACTTGAGATCATTTCAGTTGTCTATAATTCTGACACCTGTCCAGTCTAGTCTATTCCAATAATTGAAATAGGTTTGTGTGCCTTGATTAAGTTAACCTGGTCATTTGTGTACTCACAGCAGGTCCGGGAAGACCAGGGAATCCTCTCTCACCACGTTGACCAGGAAGACCAACAATACCACGCTGACCAGCAAGACCCGCTGGACCAGAAGGACCATCAGGACCCTAAATATCGAGCAAAAGAAAGACAAGAGTTAGTACATAATATGAGACATTTTCTTGCCCAATATGTTGAAAGACTATGACTCAATATGCATGGAATATATCCACCCTAATACACCAATATTGAAAAATTAGCTACAGTTAAGAAAAGAGCTTGAGCCGTACAGGGGGACCATCCTCTCCAGCATCTCCCTTCTCTCCAGGGGGTCCAGGAGTGCCACGCAGTCCAGCATCTCCTGCTCTTCCTGGGGGACCAGCATCACCACGGATACCCTTAGGACCATCTTTACCAGCAGGACCACCTGGGCCAGAAGGACCAGGGTTGCCCTGAGAGAAGGAAAGTCAAAAGGGACAGTGCAAGAAGAAGAAGAATTAAACGTTAAAAGTTAAGGACAGAATAAAATATCATTCTATTATCAGATAATCCAAACTCAGTCTAGTATGAATTTCTATCCATGGCGCAGATTTAACCAGAATAAAATAAACTGTTTACTTATTATCAATAACCATACAAATTTTACACCTCATGGAGAATTCCTGGAAGCCTCCAAAATAGATGTTGTTGTTTAATATATCAAGACATATATCAGTAGCAGTGTTCTACAGTAACAATGACAATGACACACAAAGGAATTAACTTTAACAGAAAGTTAACTGATAACAGATAGCAGAAAAAAATGACAGGACATGAGGAACTAAGTGTAATTTAAGCAACATAGCTCCATTACTTTAACCTCTGACATATCAGCACTATTCCCACCACACTAATAAACCCCAAATCACATTTTTCTGTATGTCTGTATGTCTAGTATGTGAAATTAGTAGTATGCTAGCAGTATAATATGAGAGGCCATTTAGGCCATTATTCTAACTTACCTCTCACACACACTATCATACACATTCACCATCAAACATCTCACACACATATTGTTTTACATTAACTATTATATATAATATAATATAATATAATATAATATAATATAATATAATGTTTCTAAGTAAATATTGTCATTTCTGTATGTGTACAGTATACTGTCCTAGTAGCTTATATTACATGCTTCCTGCAGCCTATATAGTGTATATATATGTGGCTTGAAATAATAATGTTCACACCCATTATAGTGCTAAATAAATAAAAGATGTGGAATATAATGTCTATATTTCTGCATAAATGTCACCTAAAAGATCATCAGATTTTCACACAGATAGACTATGATAACCCAATTAAACAAATAAGAAAAATATTACACTTGGTCATTTACTTATTAAGGAGAAAGTGCCAATATTACATATACAGTATGTGAGTGGCAAAAGTATGTGAACCACTCAGTATCTGGTGGGACTTGATGAGTATCTTGATGGGTTCTGCACAACAGCTTGGAGGAATTTTAGGCCATTCCAACATACATCTTAAACTTTTCAATGTTTATGGGTTACCCACTTCTTGTGTCCATGGGGTCATCATCTTGCTGCATGCTGCATTTTACTCTAGAGACTCCTGACATGACACTTTCTGTTAGGATTTGCTGATATAATTCAGAATTCATTGTTCCATCAGTGATGGCAACTGTCCTGGTCAGGAGCAGTAAAACAGGCCCAAACATAATAATGCCATTACCATGTGTCACAGATGGGACTTAGTGGAACATAGTGTTTTCCTTTCTAAAGATATATTAATTCTCATTTAAATAAAAAACAGCTAAATTTTGGTGCCATTTGTTTTAATGGAATTCTTGCTTGCCCATGTGATCTTTAGCATGCCATGCATTATTGTTCAGTGTTCTCTTTATGGTGAGCTCATGAACATTAAAATTAGCCAATATGACAGAGGCCTTTAGTTGCTTATAATTACCCAGACCTTGGAGTGATTTTTTGGGGTCAACTACTCCTGTGAAGGGCCACAGTGGTTTTGAATTTCTTCCAATTGTACACAACCTGTTTGATTGTTGGTTGATAGAGTTCAAACTCTTTAGAATTTTTTTTTCAGCCTGATGAACATCAACATCTTTTTTCTGAGATCCTCAGAAATCTCCTTTGTTCACGCTATGATACACTTCCACAAATGTGTTGTGAAGTTCAGACTTCCCTGTTCCTTAAATAAAACTAGTTGCCCACTCACACCTGATTGTCATCCCATTGACTGAAACCACCTGACTCTAATTTCACCTTCAAATTAACTGCTAATCCTAAAGGGTAACATACTATTGCCACTCACAGATATCGATCGAAAATCTTGTGTCTCCATTGTTTAATTGGGTCCTCTTTATTAACTTTTCTGGGACTTTGAGAAGAAGGTCTAATATTTAGATCATATGTATGCAGAAATATAAAAAATGTAAAGGATTTACAATCTGTCAAGCACCACTGTATATTATCTTTGTAAATATGCAATATCTTTTTGGTCTGGAATCCCATTGCTATTAGCAATTTGTGTTTGCATGTAGAAGCTTACATTGGGACCGGGTGGTCCAACTCTTCCAGCAGCACCTGGGAAACCAGTAGCACCCTATAATGGGGAATATAACAGTATTACATATAATCCCAAAACATTCTTACATTTCAAACACTTTACAAAGCATTAGTAGTTAAAAAACTTTAAAAATGTATAATTATGGATTAATTATGGCAATGACTCACTGGGGCTCCTTGTGCTCCACGAGCTCCTTTAGGACCAGTAACACCAGTTGGGCCCTGAAATCAAGTAAACAAAAATGAATATTTAACAATGTTAACATCCATATAGCGTGAGACACATTTAGCTGAAAACAAGCCTTGCACTATTCATCAATAATTCAGCAATCTTCAATATGTAAATACTAATTTGCAAAACTTTACTTACAACTGGGCCTGGTGCTCCAGATGGTCCTTGAGGTCCAGGAGATCCAGCATCTCCTTTCTGGCCTGATTCTCCCTGCTCTCCTTTAGTTCCAGACTGGCCATCAGCACCCTGGTGAGGAACAGAACAAGTGTTAAACATAGTACTTAAAGTCTAAAGTTTGGAGCACTTATAGTTTATAAGTTTCTACATACGTATCTACAGATATAATTATCCAGGGCTTTAAAATAGGAAGATAATTATGTTCTTGCATAAATGTTCTACAGCAATCCTGCAGAGTGTGTAATCAATTGGGGTACAAAAAAAGTACAAAATCTATGTAGTTGATATATTACAGGTAAATGAGCTAAACATAGTTACTGATGCATTCATTTGTTCACTGAGAATAAGAACTTGGGTCAGTACTGAATTAAAAATTAGGATCAGCAACAGAATTTGTGTATTTGGGAATTGACCCACAGACATATTTTATGCTGACATGTGATGTTGAATGACAAAATACATATACGTGTAATTTACATTATGTCAGTGGTATTTAATCTTTAGGGCTGCAGGGTTTCTCTCCAACCAAACAGGAACTACACCTGGTTCCAGTGAATGCTATTTGACTGGTGTGAAAATCATCACGGGAATTCAGCCTCCACCATGGCTTTGGTGTCTTGTAATTTGAGGTGAGTTGGCTTTGTTACTGTGTAGTGCTTACCCTCCTAGCCCCAAGTATACCCCTTAGGCCTTAAATAAGGTGGTTTGAGAATTGTAGTTAAACCTCTGGCCAGTCTAAGACTAAGACTAGGCACTGTCTAAGACTAGTGTACCCTATCATGAAAACAATAGAAATGCCACTGAGAACATGAAGCCAGGTTCTTTGTGATATGTTGAACACTGACAAACTGTAATCATTTAGAAATACATATTACAACTACTTTAAAAAGTAAAGTGTCTGACCATTTCTGACTAATTGAGAAAGACTGAACTGTATTTAATTAAGCTTGACTCCACTACTAAGTTATGATAATTACTGAAGAATGATAATGGTATATGTAGCACTACTTACAGGTGGTCCAGCAAAACCAGCAGGGCCAGGAGGTCCAACCTCACCACGGTCACCCTTGGGAGAGAAGAAGACAAGTTCAAGAGGAATCAAAATAAAACGCAACGACAGATACCAATGACTGCATTGTCCAATCTCAGACCAATTCAAACCCAAAATAATGCTTACAGGAGCACCACGAGCTCCAGCAGCTCCAGTTGGCCCAATAGCACCAGTTTCACCCTTAGAAAAAGATAAAGATATTCAGTCAGAAACACATACCATTTGGGTGATTAAATGAGAGAGTTTTAGATTCATACCTTAGCTCCGTTGGGGCCACCAGGACCAGGTGGACCAATAGGACCAGTCAAACCCTACAGACAGGTGCAGGTATAATGTTTAGAAAGACGACATTCAATTAAGCAGATCATTTAAATAAAATGAGCTATGAAACACATATACATATATTTGGCACTCACTCTTGAACCATCTTTGCCAGGAGCGCCCTCAGGTCCTTTCTCTCCAGTGTCACCCTAAAAAATGGTGCAACGTTCCAAGTCAGTTAAAGCCATTTAAACCCAAAGGGTATAGCTTAAAGTAAAGGACATGATATTTGAAGCCTTCTAAAGTTGGACGTAGATTTACATACTCTGTCACCCTTAGGTCCAGAGATACCAGCACCTCCTCTCTCACCAGGCATACCCTGCAGACCAGGAGGACCTTGTGCACCAGGACCACCAGCAGGGCCTATTGCACCCTACAAGACCATAAAAATAATATGAGATAACAGTGTGATGCAGGGACAAAGTCGAACAGTGCTTACACAAACATTGAAACAAGTATAAATTGGACTTTAAACACAGAAGGATTTACATGATATGCAATGTTTAATTACTAAGGATTTTGCATCCCCTGAATATTTAATGCACTGAATAGGCCATGTCCATTTAATAAGAGTTTTCAGCACAAAGCCACCCTTTTGAAATAATCTGTTACTGAACTATAAATGTCTTTAATGGTTGGAGGCCAGACCAGCTGCAACCACCAGTGAAATAGGCTGCTTAAGAAAGCTTCATTTTGGGCTTGAATATTATAATTTTCAAACTCTCATGAAACCCATTTTGAAACTCCTTCCAAACATACAGTCAATTCCAGATTTAGTGGCACCCTTTGTAAAGATGAGTAAAAATGACTGAAAATATCAGAGAAACATAACTATTTGAAGTAAATTTATTTTAAGAAAGAAAAACTTTAGCAAAAACAATTGCATATAATACTGTGTAACCTTCCTTGGCCAAATTAACATCACTGAGTCTTCTACACTTGTTGATGAGATTGGAGGATGCAGAGAACATAAACTGAGACAGTCTCCAATACAAAATCTCTACAGATCCTCCCTGGTCCTAGATTCTATTTTTTGCATTCTCCAGCTTTACCTTAACAGGTGTTTGATGGAGTTTATGTCAGGGAACTGGAATGACCATGTCAAAATATTGATTCTGTGGTCACTGAACACATTTGTGTGGAATTATATGTATGTTTGAGACTACAGTCCTACTGAAAGATCCAACCATTGGCTCCACTAATTTTTCATTTAATTTAACATATGCTGGTACTTCTTGGAGTTAACTGAGCATGGGGGCAAAATACACTTGTGTGTTGTTACAGGTAGATTCTCCAGTTTCTTTAAACTTCTTAATTAATGCCTTATCAGTTGATATGGGCATTTAGTACAAAAGTAAAAGCACTGTTTCATTTAACTGGTGTATTTTCATAATTTCTCTATGCTGATGAATGAGTAATGGAATTTGACCTCTGTCTCTCCATATATTTATAGCCACAATGAAAAGACAGAGGTGATTTAATTGGGAACTTTCTTTGGGAATTTAAATGGGAACATGCTTCAGTTACAATTTTTAACGGTTTCTATAGATGTAAATAATTGTGACACCAAGTTTTGTTGAATGTATATATATTTGGATTGGAAAATATATGTACACAGTACATGTAGTACATTTCACATTGCTATACTGTCAGTTAATTTGTAAGACACTGCCAATTATCTCACCTTGGGTCCATCAGTTCCAGGAGTTCCAGGAAGTCCTCTGGGTCCCTGAAGACCCTGGGTTCCAGCACTTCCTCTCTCACCAGGGAAACCACGCTCACCCTGAGATAGACATGGACAGAATTAGCATCACAAACAAAGTTAATATTATTTGGTAGTTTGTGTCATATTGTAGTTGTGACAGGAACTCACTCTTGGCCCAACTGCACCAGGGGCACCACCCTCTCCAGGAACACCCTAACATATATTAGAGAGAAAAGAGATTGGGGTCATAACATTCAGTAGTAATATCATTAAAGTGGAGCTATCCGATCGGAGAACAATCTCACCTGGTCACCTGGTTTTCCACCCTCTCCTGGTGGTCCAGAAGGTCCAGGCAGACCCTGTTAATAACCAAAAGAAAGTAAGTTCCACTTGATATTTCACAACAGAAACTGGACTCATTCTTAACATGTGATTCATAACATGTGATTGTCAAGTGTGTATGTGTAATTGGGACTACTGGACCTGGAAGCCAGGGGGTCCGGGCTGTCCTTGTTCACCTCTCTCACCAGCAGGGCCCTAAAGAGACATTAAACAGACATTATAATTAGGTTATTACAAGAGCAAGTGCTTTGTAGCACATCATGCTAAGTCATGTAAAAGTAAAACATGTAAGGTATATTTCCCAATTTATTGAAATTTATAGTGCAACTGTTTACTGTACGTTTCTATATAACTATGTGTTTCAGAAAACAAAATCTCTTTTATACTCTGGGCTGTTTGACAAAATTAGCTATACAGGAGTTATATCTGTTAAGTTCACCTGCAGCATCCGACTTGAACAAACACATATGACCAGATATTCAATTAATTTAAAAACAGCATTTACACCAATTTTTTGTAGAAAATACAGTACAGCTGTTATTCTACTAAATATAACTCTAATTTGTGCACACATTCCAATGTAAAGCTAATCTAATTGGTGCTGTATACTTATGCTTTACACCAGTAATTAACAGACTCCTCTAAAATAGAGACAACCTATGGATATAGAGATTTAATCAAATATCCAGCATAATGCTTAATATAAGAAGTAACCTACAGCAGGGCCAGGAGGTCCACCTGCTCCAGTCTCACCATCTTTACCAGGCAAACCCTGATGATAGAAAGAGATAGTTCATTCAGAAGGTGCTATTAAGATCAATAAAACAATGAGCAACTGCATTAGAAACAAGGATTACTTACTCTGAGACCAGGGCTACCCAGAAGTCCTTTCTCACCAGGTTTGCCAGACTCGCCCTTAATAGGGAAAACACACATACATGCAGCTACATAAATACACCTCTGAAAACAGAATACAATCAACAATATAAGTGCTTAAGGTGATCATTTTGATGCTTACATTGGCTCCCTTGGGTCCTGGGAAACCCATCACACCAGGCTGTCCTCGAGTTCCCTGAGGACCAGGGGGTCCAGGGCGACCATCCTCACCAGGAGCACCCTATAGAGGTAAAATAGTTCCCATGTTCAACTAACTAACCAAGCATTTCCTGGCAGCCTATTTAAATTTAGCATGTAGTCAGTACTTGAGCCTCTCACAATCTGGGGTAAGTATAATCAATTAAAGGTCCTGGCAGATAAAGCCTTGCTTTGTGCCAGCGCATAGCTGGTACACAGTACCTGGAGAAATGTAATGAATTAAGTAAAAATGCTGAGATACTCACAGTAGGGCCAACTTTTCCTTGAGGACCAGCATCTCCAGGGCGACCAGTCAGACCCTACAGCACACACCCCGTCATTTAATGTATATACAAAAACTTGAGCAAAAATGAATTCGCAATTAAATTATTAATGAGTAGCATTTTTGTATCTAAACTTTAAAAAATAGAACTGTCTGTTTACCTAAACAACCTCCTCTAAGCAAGATTCTGTACTCACTCTTGCTCCGGGAAGGCCTGGCTCTCCAGGGCGACCAGGATCTCCACCAGCACCTTTTGGTCCAGATACCCCAGCAACACCACGATCACCAGGAGCACCCTAACAAAACCCCAGAGAGATAGTGAGCATCCAAGACTTTGAGAGTCACTTCCGTACATACTTATAAGAACAGTTATACTAATTCTGGTAGTTGCTGGCATTTTCACCCACCTTAGCACCAAGAAGACCATCCTGACCAGGGAATCCACGGTTACCAGGAGCTCCCTAGCACGAAGAAATACTCATGATAAGTAATGTGGTTTTCCACAGTTAGCAGCCTAAACCCTTTTTAGCCACGACCAAAGGATTTAAAATCAGAAGTCAACATGAGAAACATTGTCAGATTTACTCTTTCTCCTGGGGGTCCAAGTGGGCCAGCAGCACCAGGCTCTCCTCTAGGTCCTCTCTTACCCTCCTCACCAGCTGGGCCTATAAGACCCTGAGGTCCTACAATACCCTGTGGAGAGGAAACAAAAATGCGTACTTAGCACAATCTGACTACAAAATTACATTCTAAGACTTTTAAAGAACAAATAATGATGATAACACAATAATGGTGACTATGATGATAGGAATATGACTATGGTCATTATAATGTTATTTTGTTAATCATGGTGTATTCTGGATTTACCCGCTCTCCTTTAGGTCCAGACTCTCCCTTAAATCCTGGCATACCCGGGTCTCCCTGTTAAAATACACATAGCTGACTACATATCCATTGATTCAATTATTAAAGGTCCAAAGCAAAATAAAGGAACAAAAGACATTAAAATAATTAATACTTACACTCTGACCCTTGGGCCCAAGTGGTCCAGTGGCTCCCTGCGGTCCAGGTGGACCACGGGGTCCTGGGAAACCTGGGGCACCAGCAATACCAGGGGCACCCTATAAAAGAATACATCAATTAAAGATATTTTTGTGAGAATGTTTTACTCAGCCAACAACCCCCTACCATGTCTAAGCCAATAAACTTAATGTTAGAGTTTTCTTGAGTGGAACCTGAACCTACCTAGCTTGTTAATGAACACTGCTGTATGTTTAATAATGCACATTGTAGAATTTTGTTGAGTAGACTAGACTTGACTAGACTTGTACTATGGTTCGACATACAATACACATTATTCTGGATTTCAACATTAAGTCAAGCAGTCAGGGGTGGATCGCTGTAATGCTAGCAACATCAGAAACTCCATCGTAGTATCATTTATTAATTTACCAAAACCCTTCATAATAAAAGTAGCATCATTAATAATGTGTTAGGTGACCCACTTGTTAATGCTAACATGCTTCTTAAGTTGTGCCTGCACATGTGATATAACCGCCATCAACCATTTAAAGGAACCACTGGATGACAAACATTTATCACTGAATAAAAGCTCTTACTATAAAGATGATTAACAAATTGCACTGTCATAATACGTAATATGAGGACTTGTATTGCTTACATTTTTCTAATAGTCATGTTCATCTTGGGTTAAACATGGCTTTAAACAATGTGCAGGGAAACTGTGTGCTTTAATGCTGCCCTGCAGACAAATGTGAGGTGAGCCCATGGATCACCTCAGTGATTATGCAAGCACTGAGAAGTACAGGTTGCGCTTAATTGAAATAATGATCCTCTTTAGGTTGGTGAATGTGAAAGTGGTTCTCTAGGTTCCGGCAGCACTCAGATATTCTGTGGTAGGGGATTCAGCAAACCATGGTCTTAGCAAGGTTGCAGTGTGTAGGGCTATACATGTAGTAACAAATATTTTGTTAGGCAAAGCACTCACACACATAATATTTCCATCATCAAAATGCAGTATTTGATGTTTAGTTCTAATAATAATAGCCAGCGCCAGTGGTTTTAGATAAGAGCCAGATGCTCTAAAGAGCAGTTTCTGACAACAATGAGATTGGCTTGCAAAGTAAAGGCTGAGTGGAACAGTTACAATTCCCACTGATGATGCAGATAGCACATTTGCCTGTTCCCAGTGAATTCTAGGACAGGCCTAGTACTCAGACACACTGGACCCTCAAACCCTCATCCTTCCATTGATTACTGACCAGAATAAGTGGGGTCAAAACAGGAACTTTCACTTCCAACTTTAATCATTACAATATATTTGCTTCATCCTAAGCTATCCAGAATTAAGTGTTTTGAAATAGCGACTGACAGTTGACTGACAGCATTGCTTATTACCAGGCTGATACTGTAGTGGAATCAACAACTTTAAACTCACTCAATAAACACCTGATAAAGAGCACTTTGATAAACACTGGCACAAGAAGCACCCTCACTGCCCAGGTACATTGTAGAGTATCTCATTATTGTCTAAGATTCATTATTATTGAGAAACCCACCCCAAGTCTGTGACATTAGTGAAGATATTGGAGGATATACTCACAGCAGATCCTTTGGCTCCAGGAATACCATCAGTACCAGGGTTTCCCTTAATAAATTATAAAAATGATGCTTAAAATCCATGCTAAATTAATACAGAGTTTATTTACACAAAGCAGTTTTTGTAAGTTTGAAAGAATTAAAGCTTAAAGAGTTTTCAGATTCAAGAGTCACATTTTTCACTGTTTCTAGTTCAACATGCAATAATATAAAATACCAAAGACAGGAATTTAAAATTTCTGTGCTCTAAAAGGAAAAGCATGTATGGTTTACTTTAAAAGGAATGTGTGTATTGCAATACACAGTATAGTCCATACTGTATACACTGTACATAAACAGCACTTACAGTACTCTTTATGAATGTTGGGCAAATTATATAAAATTTAAGCTTGGTAGCAAAGTACTGAACTGTACTTTGTTGTTGGTATGAAGATTCAAGCTATTTTTCAGTTTGTACATTTTGTAGATTTTGAAAAGTACTGTTTTATTTAGATGGTATGTTACCATCAAACTATATAGCATAATAGAGACACAAGGTATGGAGAGATGGTTGATTTTTCTAATATTAGAAATAACATATGGAAACTAATTGTATAAACAATATCCTGCAACATTTGTTGCTTAACGTGTTTGTGAAATTTTTACTTACAGAAGCCCCAGAAGGTCCAGGAGAGCCGGGAGTACCAGCCTCTCCACGGGATCCTTGGGCTCCCTCAGCTCCACGAGCACCAGTTGGTCCAGCCTCACCCTATAAGGTAGACATATGCAGACAGTTAAATTATATCTAAACTCACTTTCAGTAAGACCTGCACAGTTATTATGCATAAGCATTGAAAGGTTTCCTTTTAATCTGACAGCTGTAACACACCTTTGCCCCAGGGGATCCTGGGAAACCTGGAGAGCCAGAGGGACCAACAGGACCCTGAAAAGCAGAAGAGTAGAATTCACATTTACATTCTCTGACCAAAGCTGACTGCTCATCCCATACCCAAGTGATCTCTTAAGATTTCAAAGAGGAAGTACTTACAGGAGGACCAGCAGGCCCAGTAAGACCATCATTACCACGGGCACCCTGCAGAAACCAGATGAGAGTAACCCATGCATGACTGACATAAATTCGATCAAAGACCCATTTAATGAACCAACAGCATTCACAAGATCCAGTCACTCAATCATCTTAATTATTTTATGCATTAGTGCATTTTCACCGCTAGGAGTCATTTGCATTTTGTGCTGTCTGTACATGTTACACAAAAAGGCACGGCCAAAATTCAGCCAAGTCATATTACATAATAATAAAGATCACTCACAGCAGCTCCAGAAGGTCCAGGACGTCCTCTCTCACCAGGAAGACCGCGAGGGCCCTGAGAGAAAAAAGCAAAGAAAAAGAAGAAAATATTAGAAAATAATGTAGCAGGCATTCATTAGTGGGACACCATGAAAGGTTTAAAACACAACATCATCTGTGTAACTCACCATTGGTCCAGGAGCACCATTCTCACCAGATGCACCAGATTCACCCTGTGGAAATTTTTAAAAAGGTATAAGACAACACAATTCTATATATCTAGCTAAATAAGAATATGAACATATACTGATCGGCCAAAACATTAAAACAACTTTTAGTCAGGTGATATGCATACAATTAACACCCACATAAATGCCCAAACCCAGGTTTTCTGAGCAGAACATTACTTCAGATAGCATTACGCTCTCTCCAACAGCTTGTCTTCTTTCCACAGTGCATCCCTGCTAAATGTTAAACACTTCCCCAGGTAAATTGTGCATATATACCCCACCATCTACATGATGGAAAAGAAAACGGAATCCATCAAAACAGAAAACTTCCACTTATCCAAGGTCCAGTTCTGACACTCACATTGCCATTGTAGGCTTTTGAAAATGGACAAGGGTTGACAGCGTGACAAGCAGCCAAGCACTCTAGCACTGGTCTGTGACACACTCAGCTGGAGGCACTGCACTGTGTGTTATGACACATTCACCCCCTAACCAGCATTAAACATTTATGTGACTTGTACCACAGTAAATCTTTTGTCAATTCAGACCACATGAGACACATCCCTCTCACAGCTTTCACACATCCCTCTCATGCGTTTGTGCTTTGCCCCTCCTCAGACCACTTCTCTAGGTCTTCACCACTGCTGCCTGGGAGCACCCCATAAGCCTTGTTGTTTAGAGACACACTGACCCAGTTGATGGCCATAACAACTTGTCCCTTGTTAAAGTCGTCTGAATAGTTCTCCTACATTCAACACATCATCTACAAGAACTGACTGTTCACTAATATGATATACTATAACCCATAATAACATAATATATAATGTTATACTGCAGTGCTCAACATATCCTGCTTTATTAACATAATCATTTATGTCAATTAGCAATCACCCTTATTCACTTACAACTGATACAATCTTACAATCCAGGTCTTGCTCAAGGACCCAACAGTGGCAGCTTGGCAGGATTTGAACCTTGGACCTTCTAGGCCAGAGTCCAGTACCTTAACATCAAGGCTATTACAGTCCCATTTTACATAATCAATGTTATTTGTCTGATGAGTGGTTTAATTTTTTTTCTGATTGGTGTATGGGCCAAATGATAATATGTGCACAAGCTCTGTAATACTAAAGAGAGCTAAAGAGAGTATCTGCCAATTGACAAAATATTTTGTTTCTGTCAGGTATTTTAGTTTAATGTTTAGTTTAGTTTAAAGCTTTTTCTAAAAAAAAAACAGTTAATTAACTTAGTTCATTAACTAGCTTTTTGCATTAGTAGGACTGAGTATTAATTTAAGTAAAATCAGCTGTAATTGCTGCACTGTGGGTGTGGTTACACTTAAGTGGTGTGTGTGTGTGTGTGTGTGTGTGTGTGTGTGTGTGTGTGTGTGTGTGTGTACTCAAATATAGACTGCAGTCCATTTGTTTTCCTGCATACTTTGTTAGTCCCTGTACTCTGTTCTTTAATGATCAGGACCATCCCAGGACCACCACAGATCAGGTACTGTTTGGGTGGTGGATCATTCTCAGCACTACAGTGACACTGACGTGGTGGTAGTGTGTTAGTGTGTTGTGCTGGTAAAATTGGTTCAGACGTAGCAGTTCTGCTGGAGTTTTTAAACACCTCAGTGCCACTGTTGGACTGAAAATAGTCCAGACACCAACATCCTGTGAGAACTGATGAAGGATTAGAGGATGACTAACCCACTGTGCGACAACAGATGAGCTACTGTCTACAAAGTGGAGCAATATGGTAGATGTGTCTAATAGAGTGCACCGTGAGTTAACACAGTGTTTAAAAACTCCAGCAGCACTGCTGTGTCTGATCCAATCATACCAGCAAAAAACACACCTACACATCACAACCACATCAGTGTCACTGCAGTGCTGAGAGTGATCCACCACCCAAATAGTACCTGATCTGTGGGGGTCCTGACCATTAGAGAACAGAGCAAAGGGGAGTAACAAAGTATGGAGAGAAACAGATGGACTACAGTCTGTTACTGTGGAATCATACCATGGTAAGTGAAGCTGACAAATAGGACAATATTTTAGGACAATATAGGACAAAATAGAACAATATTGAAACCGGCTCATATCATGGGTTAGTTTAAATTATGTCACTGGGCTATTTATATTAGCATGAGAACATGTCTACCAAGGACAATACAAGCACTTCTGTTAGTTGCTCTATAATAATGTGTGTTCTCTCCCAGTACACATCTGATATCATTACACATTTTGCTTTACACTGGGTTATCCATGTAGGATGCACTTTGTACTGGGTAACATATAGGACTCCGTGATTTTATACCTTAGCTCCAGCAGCTCCAGTCTCTCCCTTGGCGCCATCAAGACCTGGGTGTCCCTACAAATATAAACAGGTATCAGTTAATACTCACTCTTCCATATACAAGATGCATAAAAGTAGAGCCAACCAGAAAACAGCATAATGTTTCAAATATTATAGAAGCAGTATGAAAATTGAACATACTCTGTGTCCCTTGATACCAGGAAGTCCAGGAGTTCCAGGGAATCCACGAGCTCCCTGTCAACCAAACACAAAATTGCTTAAATTATAAAGGCAGCCCATTACAGAGACATTTACATTTACAGCATTTAGCAGATGCTCTTATCCAGAGCGACTTACAACATATACAGTCATACAATCCAAGCAATTGTGGGTTAAGGGCCTTGCTCAAGGACCCAACAGTGGCAGCTTGGCAGAGGCAGGATTTGAACCCTAGACCTTCTGGTCCATAGTCCAGTACCTTAACCGCTAGGCCACCTCAGTCCCAGAGACCACAACAACATGGAAACTATGAACTGGAACTTTTAATTCTAAAAAATGAAGTTTACCTGAGGTCCAGGGGGTCCACGGTCACCAGCCTTTCCAGGTTTGCCGTTCTCACCCTAGAGAAAAACAAGCATAAGTGTAACAGTTAAACACTGTGTATCAGTATCATCTACTTGAATACCATTCATGGGAATAAGCTACTTACATCACTTCCAGGTTTTCCAGGTGCTCCAGATGGGCCACGGGGTCCCATGGGGCCCTGGTGGAATAAACAGTAATGTGAATTGGTATGATACAAGTACATAACAGAGAATGTTGGTAACTCTCCAGCCTTTCAGTGTGAGCTGTGATTGCTGCCCTATTTTTCTCAGTTTCATGTGTGCAATCTGGCATCTTCTGATGGCGTCATTTGTGATACTCACAGAAGGTCCGGGCTCGCCAGCCTCACCAGGGCTGCCTTGGAAACCTTGTGGTCCCTACATTTGGAACAGATGAAAGTGTGGTATTAAGTGTTGACGTAAGGAAGAGATTCAATCTGTGATTCATGTTTATCTCATCCATGTATGTACGTAATCAATCAATCAGATGTGTCTTAGCTGCCAAAACACAGCTTTCGCCAAGCCATCAGACTATTTATTTCCTTTTTCTCTCTACCGATTTTCTGTTGAACTGTGTTTAATGTTGACTGTCTCAACATTACCCAAACTATTAATGCTGTTTAAGATTTATGTATTTTGTGTATGTGTATACTGTATGTCTCTATTGTCCATGACGTATGTAACATTGAAGGCAAAATAAACAGTTTAACTCATAATCTAAGAATATGCACAGTGAATATACACAATTAGATTGCTCTTAATGATTCTGTCCAAATCAATAATCAGTTTTCCACAATTTTGTAGGTTTTAGTGGCTTGGTGTATCTGTATACTTACTGGTGCTCCAGTGGGGCCAGGAGGACCACGGGGACCCATGGGGCCCTTAAAGAAAGACACAATATTCAATCAGTGTACAGTACCACAAACGACAAGCAAGTCCATGGTTTGGCGTGTAATATTATGTGATTCGAAAATAAATGCTCTGTTTGTTCAGTAGAGGGCGTAACTGATCAGATGCAAGACAGCCGGTCTTTTCTAGATATGGACCTGAATATGAAATATGTTTGTTTCATACTAGTCAACTTAAATTGACTTATATTATTTCACAGCGCTTTGTATTGTTATTCTCATCACATATACGGCACTTAAATCCAGTTGCTGTACTGAAGGGTTTTACAAATGTGTCACAAATAAGGCAAGTGCCAGACCTTTCAATCAAATTTTCTGATGTTATGGTTAAGGATAGTCAGTCATGTACTAAAATTACTGTAATGTCGCTGGTCATAATGAAGTTTATTTATTGGAAAAGCCGAGAGAGACAGTCTACTACACTCATATCCATGTCATAAGATGTATTTTAAAATACCTTAGTTTTACATGCAGATCACAGTACTAGTTAGCTGATAAAGTTGAAGGATTATCTCTCACCATTGGTCCTTGCATCACACCCATCTGAGCACCTCCAGCTTTCTCATCGAAACCTCCAGCCATCTGAGCTGCAAAAATTCTGCAGGTGCACAGTTTTGTGTAAAGACAGTTAGTCAATGCCTAAAAAAATTCTCACTCTCTCACATTCAAGTCCCCTTCATATTGCCTTCATATTGAATAGGGGGGCAGAGAGAAGAGAGGAGGACAGGAGACAAGGAGAGGGTGAGAGGATAGAAGAGGGGAGAGAAAGAGGAGGAGAGAGGAGAGGAAAAGGAGGACAAACTAGATGAGAGAAGAGAGGACAGAAGAGGGCAGAAGAGCGGAATATGGGGTTAGAGGACAAAAGATAATAGAGGGAGTGTGGAGAGGTCATGAGAGAACAAGTAACGAAAACAAGATTACACGTGAAGAAAGGTGAGAATAAAGGGGAGGAAAGAAGAGGAAAGAAGATATGAGAAGAAAGTAGAGGAGAAGAGAAGAAAGATGCAGAGAGGTGATCAGAAAAAAGGAGAGGTGAAGAGAAGACCAATAAAGAGGAGAAGGGAAGAAACAGTGATCAGGAACAAAACTCACTCCTCCAAGTCCAGGGACACCCGGGCCTGCTGGTCCAGGGGGTCCAGGGGGGCCTGGATTACCTGGAGTGCCAGGCTCACCATCTCTTCCTCTTGGGCCTGGATTTCCCTAAGAAATGAATAAATAGAAAGCAAAGGTAGAGATGATCAAAATTACTCCGCATGACATCCTGTTGAGTTCACTCGGCCTCCCAACCCCTGCTAGCATACTGACTAATTACACAGAGTTATGTCTGGTTCATTACGACCAACCTCTCAAGCTTGAAAGGAAAAAAAAAATCAAATAATCCAAAATGTCTTACCTTCTCACCCTTAGCTCCTCTCTCGCCACGTGAGCCCTGCTCTCCAGGTGGTCCCTGAAGAGTAGCAAGGAAAGAAATGAAATAAAAAAAACTCTAAAATAGTAACAGTTCAGTGATGGGTTTAAAAGCACTGAATAAGCATATGCCCATTTTAGCAGTCACGGAAAAGGCAACCGTCAATGGGAATTCATTGGCGTCCCCTGGTGGACAACATTTGAACTGCACTTTGCCACTAGTGTGACAGCGTTCCTCGCATCTATAATAGAACTAACTAAACGACTAACTAAACGACAAATTTCTCACCATTGGTCCAGGTGGTCCTTTTGGTCCTACAGCCTACATAAAAACAAGAAATATATATTATTACAACATTAATACAAATCCTGAAGCAACCACAGCAATGGTTATCTAGTTCCTTCCATTTCCTCTACAAATGTAGTAAATGAAATGTATATTCACAACTTTAATGGCATACTGACATATGACTGACATTTGTGGAAAAACATCTACCATTATCTACCATTATGATGATGTCCCTCACAACATTTTAACAGAATAGCAGAGTTCACAAATGAACTTACATCTAAAATCTCGCCAGGTTCTCCTTTTTGTCCCTGTAATGAATTGTGGGAAGGTCATTAGTTAGATCAGAAAAAAAAAATTGAAAAAGAGAAATAAATAGCTCTAATATTTAAAATTGTAATTATATTTGTTGAATCATTTTGAATACTTTCTTTCCAGGTCCATTGTCATCTATTATTTCACATTAATATGAAAATATAAATGGATGAATGGGTCCAAATGCACTGACCTTTGAAATTCTCTCTGTAGTCCATTTACAGCAAAAGAGAGGGGGAAAAGAGAGCATTAAAACACCATCAAATAATATATATTTTTGAAAAATAGCATATTTATGGTCCAAGCAACATTCATAGGAAATGTTAAAGAATGCCTCCACCCTAAAAACTATTTCTATGACCTTAGTTCTAACAAGTTTCCTTCGCCTGACAAAACAAATCAAGTGTCTGGGTAGGATGAAGCAAGAGCTTAAAACTCTAAAACTGAACCCCATTGCACTAATGAGTGCACCATGACCCCATCATACCCATTCTGCTGGAGTTAGTGTTTAAAGGAGTAGAAGAAGCAGCAATGGTTCAGCTGACATACCTTTACAGCAATTAAAACGTGTCCTGAACCACTCATTCTTTGTGATAGCAGTACAACAGAGAATGAGACTTTGCTGTTTAGTTAAGCAAAAAGCATTACGTTTTACACAAAAAATATTCATCTGGGATATCTGCGTGGACTTGGCAAACAGCATGTCCCCTGAATCAATGTCTGAAAAGAATAAAACTTTTCATGCACAAATAAAATGAGAACAAATGTCAGGTTTGTCTCAATAAGCAGCATTGTGCATAAAATGTTTTTAGCCGAGATAAAACCTCTCAGTTTTATGTCAACATTGTCAGGCTTCAACATGTGATACCTTCTAGAAAGTGAGAGAGAAAATTGATGAGTTAAACATGTTCCATGGAGTTTTTCCTGGCCACTGTCGCCCTAGGCTTGCTCAATTTGGGATTGGACGTAGTTATTAGGAGATAATCTAAACTTGTAAAGTTGCTTTGAGACAATGCTCCATTGTAAAAAGCGATATATAAATAAATCTGACTCGACATGACTTCCTGTTTAAGCCTTTATTGGCAAAAATGCCAATGCAGTCTGTAAATCAGATCTCCATATGTCATTGTATATGTAAATGTTGTATTGAGAGTTAATAAAGCATGCCTACATCTGTGTGAATGAATCGCTTATGTGACTCTGAGTTAACTGAGGTGATTCACTGATCAGCTTGCACTCTGAAAGATCTAACAGATCTGACACATTTACACTGGCCTCTTTTTTCAGTTTTATAGAGGTTTCCTTGGACCGTCTTCTCCAAACATACCCAAGTGCAAGAGACCAAAGTAAATATCAGCATAAAGTCTAAGACGCTTTATACAGTTAGAATAATCAAAGGTAGTTTTTTTTTTCAGCTTTTCTGAGCATGGTCCATGATAAAATGAATCAGCTCTCTGACATGAATCCAATCCCTTCGTTTGTTTCTGTAAAATCTAAAAATATGTTTTGCTCCCTGCAAATATGAATGGTCTCTATGCTCAAAAGGTATAAAAAACTATTTCAAACATAGTAGCATGCTAAAATTAGATCCATACTACTAATCCGTGTGGTCTGGCTCTTTCTAGTCTAAAATTGTAGTCCTATACTTACACATGCACTGTGTATATGCAGTCCAAAACATAATTTGCAGTTTTATTTCAAAGTCCAAATGGCTCCATATTCACCAGGCAGACGAACATCCAAATACATTGCAAAAATCATACATATCTCTTACACAACTTTATATTTGCAGATTTAGAAATATGTGTAAAAAGTTATGTTTAAACACAATTGTTGGTGAAATTATTTATCAGCATTGTTAAATTTGCAATACTTATTGTGCTGTCTATATTGTATGTTAACTTCTGGATCACCAATTTCCCATCAGGAATTGATAATGTGCCTTCATTATCTTATCTTCTCAGCTTATAGGTATGGGAGCAAAGCTTCATTTTATTCATGGATTTCATAAAACATTAGCTCTTTTGCCCTCTGGCTGTTTGTTTTGTGCTCCAACATAACAGTCATCTAGACACAACACAGTAAAAGCTTGTGAGGTAGCCTGGATGTGACGTTATGAAGTTATGGAGTCCAAAACAGACAGTATGGGGTGTGTGAAAGAGGAAGTGTAGTGAGCAGAGAGAAGTGAGTGAGAAAGCGGACCGCTAAGCTGGTCAGTATCAGCAGGGCAGATGGGGCAGCACTCTCCATCTGGAATGATGGGACTGGCACAGTCCCTCAGCTCTTCGCAGATGACCTCGTCACACAGAACCGCCCCCGAGTCACACACACAGACACGACACGCCTCCGGCTTCCACACTGCACGGTCTTCGTAACGCTGGCCATCTTGGATGCAGCCACCTAAGTCGTCCTCTGCAGCCACCAGCAGGGGCCGACAAAGAGGAGGTATGTAGGGTAAGAGACAGGTCAGCACACACAGATGGTCTCAGAGGCTCATAAAAACAGCGGGCTAGAGTGTCAATATTTTCTTTTTGTCCCATGCAAATGATATACTTCACGTGAGCACAAAAATAAAACCAAACTGTAGTGTGCCATTCCACCGTTTTTTTCTGAAATGTAAAGCATATTACCACATTCAACTAGTCCTGTCACTGTTATGACATTTTATCTGACCATTAGTCATATCAATCATGGTGATTCTTTATTTAATGGTTGAATTTTCATTGCTTATCATAAGTACGTACAACATGAGCCTGTTGTTGTGTAAGTATGAGTACACAGTTAAAGAACAACCACTTAAAGACACTGAAACTGCATGTATTTTAAATTTCTGTCTGACATTTAGACTTAAACTACTCAAAGAAAGGAAATACAAATTCATTGTTGATAAACATACATTGCAATTACTACTGCAAATACTTGCTGAGCAATATGTTTAATACTAAAATGAAAAGCAAGTGAGAAGTTTTATATAAAATCTATTATTTATTTTAAACGTCAAAATCCAACCATTGCCATTTACATTTAGTCTTAAAAACAGGTTATAAATGAATTAAATGGATTTGTATGGTTAATCTGTACAGTGTACTATGACTGATATTAGCCAGAAATGTGTTTTCATTGAAGTCAGTTGTAATGAACTCTTTTTTTGTGTTATTCATAACTTAATATACATATATATAAAATAATGGATATAAAGTACATTTAAGCAGGCTCAAGGATGCTGTACACATTAATAGGACAAACAAACAAAAAGTGAAGAAAAATTAGGCAGAAGTATTGAAAGAAGATGAATGAAAGTGTAGAATTATAGATTCTAACAGATCACAATTTGTTCAGACAATTGTGATTACATGATTATATTTAATTGTAACAAACCTACATACAACACTAAGATTAGTGTTTACTAAGCTCATGATTACTGTTATTAGTGTTTAATAAGATTATGTGACAGATAGGTAACTGTAAAACTGAATGTATACAAACTCTGTCTTAAAGCCAACTGTATTATGCAGGCTTCTGTTGACTGTCCCCAAATGAAACTAAATCCACTAAACCAGTTATGAATGGGTCTTTCTCACAAACAGAGGGCAGCATTGACAGACTGGTGCTTTAAACAAACACATCATACTCACAGCTTCCATCTGGATCTAATGGTCTTGCCCACCACAGTGCAAACACACCTCCGTGGGTTGGAGGAGATGGCTCTCGGACAAACACTTACGCATATATACATACACATGGGGGTGTGTTTCCTCTATTTTTGAGAGTACCATTTGATACTCCCACTTAAAACATAGGTGAATGGGCCAATTGTAGCTGCCTAAACCAATGGGAAGGGACAGAATGTGAGAACTGAACACATGACAAATCTAAGGAAAGACCGAAACAATTCTGTCTATCAGTAATGAAGGACAGAATATGGACTGAACCATTTTAACCATAAAATGATGTACCATTATATACCTCCAACCTGTCTGCCTGTCACGTTCCCTCCCAGCTGGTTCCCATGTCACTTTGAACCAGGAACTCAGGTGGCCTCCCCTCTGGTGGCCTTGCTCCCCTTGGACAACATTCCACAGGCCTTCTTTTGCCAAATACTTCACCCTCAGACTCTGTGAACTAGGTCCTACCACTAACCAAATACACCAAAGGCTTTGAACATTTGCTGATGGAAAACCATTTGAGCATTCACTGGAACCAGTGTCGATCCTAATCTGATGGACCTTGACATGGTACAACACAGGTGCACATCCCTGCAGGCTGAGTAACCAACAACTGAATAAATCACTGCCACTTGAATATTGACAAGTGGATCAGCACAGTAGCTCAGTTGTGAATCATCACAGTAAGAGTTCTTTTATACTACCACGTAAATGTACTTTACTCTGTGTATTCCCTAATTGTAATAGCATTATTAAGCTATTACTCTTCACTCTTCATATCTGAGGAGGTCATCTTATAATCGTATATATATATATATATATATATATATATATATATATGCCTGAATTAATCCCCAATGTGACTTTGTGAGTCAACTGAAGGGATTAATTGGTCAGCTTTTCTAATACCTTTAGAGTAGCCTCTGAGTCATGTCTGGTTGATCTTAAGCACACACAGGAGCAAGTGACCAAAGTAAATATCAAAACATTAACAAATTTATCTTATGGTCATCAAATGAAAGTCTTTCATGCACTGCCTCAGCACAAGCCAGCTTTCTACTCAGCTTATTTTCATCAACTTATATTCTCAGCATGATCAAGTGAATCAAATGATTGGAAGTTTTGTCTGTAGTGAAAAAATTCTATGTGAGATTTGATTTTAAGATGTTTAATTAGTAAAGTAAATATACCCACAACCTGTTGTAAAGTATATCAATGGTGTTGCTTATTGTTGTGCTATAATTACAGCATTCAGTAAATAACCAGTCAGGTGCAGTTTTTATTCAACTGCTTTGACTAAGACCACACACATACATTTAAAATGTGTTATATTTTAACTCAGATTTAAATATTCCTGTGGATTATATGGTCTGTGTGTTTTTGTTGTGCGGTCACTTGTTAACAATGTAATGTCACAACCATTTATGAAACAGTAGGCCAGATCTTCCAGATAACCTAATAAAAATAATCTTGCTTCAAACTGTAAACTTCACGACAGACAGTTTCATATCATCTCATTATCATTATCATATCATTACCATCTCATATTTGTATAAAGTAGAGGTTTAATGGTTACGTGCTTAAACCTAGCCCTTGGCCATTCTTCCAAAATGAATAACTTTCTAGGTTTTTTTGTAAAGCACTATCCTTTGTTGCTCTAGGCAAGGGATGGTAAATTCCTTCACCTAACATAGAGGATAACCTGACTTGCCTGAATCCCACATAGCTCCACACGATCTATATAGGTGCACTATATAGGGTATTAAGTCATGGATTGAACACCCTATGTAGTGCACTATATTTCTCATGGAGAGCTGTTTGAGATGCAGCTTTTTCAGAGTCTAGATTTTGAGATACCCACGAGTCTGAATCCCACGCAAAGGTTTCAATTACAGAGCGCACTGCAGTCAGAGTCATTCCGCTACTCAAATCAAGAAATTTCAACTCTGTCTGATGCTATTACTGAAACAGGGGCTACAGCATCTTAACAATAAACCATTAACAAATGACTTTAAAAAGCACAAAGAAAGTGTGAGTCCAAATGGCTTTAAACCTGCACAGACTTGCCCTAATCACCATAGTAGCAACAAAGACATTTTTCTACCAGAAAAAAGTTTCAGTGAAAACACAGGGAAAGTCCAAACTTACGGTCATCCTCCCTTTGACATCTGACAACGGCTTGCAAAACACATTGGGTCGCTACAAGTAGCAGGACAGTCCGTGAATCCAGAAATCTGAACATGTCTAAAGATCAGACATGCAGCTCCTCAGGATGGAAGATCTCGCCGGGATCGGCGAAGCTGCAGCTGCACAGTGCCGCCGTGAATCTCTTGGCTTTGGTGATGTTTTAATGTGTTTCTGGGGTGGATCCGAAGTCAGGACCCTGCACGCAGTTTGCACCCACCGCGTCCGCCGAGCTCCGCGGTTTTATGTCCACCGGTGCAGTTATGAATCTTAGTATAGGCTACTCCAGAAAGTTGGGCCAGCCCCGACCCCCATGGCGGCTGAAACACGAGCCTGATCGACCGCCCCAAAACACACCCCGTCCCAAAAAATTCCAGGCACCTCTCTGTCCTGAGCAATCTCACCCTGAGCCATCCTCCCTCCTCTTTCCTTCCCTCCATCCGTGCACACTGACCTATCTCTTGGGCCTTTCACTTTACCTTAATGCCACGTACAGAGAACTTTATAGATATTAAAGCTAATTCATGAATCTAGTCATCTCACTCACAGGTCCACGATAGCATATAACCCCAATCTTTAATTTCATGACTGTACTGAACTTGGGAGTCTCTGTTTCTATGGACTGCTTGTGAACTGTAACCGCAAGAACAGCTCCCGCTGAGCTTTACTGATCAGTCATGTTAATCTTATCATTGGATTGGAAGTTCTGCCTGCAAGCACATCATAAGGCTAGAGTTCAATAAATTCATACATTTCTCTGTCCATACATTCTTAAATTGAATAGTCTGCTAATCTTCTAGTTTAGCAACCTTGTGTATTTCATCTACATTTCTATCCTTTAAAAACTTTATTGATTTATGATTCAATTAACAAATAAGAAATGGCAGAATATGATATGTGTGCATTTCAACATGTAGGAATAAAAATGTATTGCTTCTTCTGTTTGTGAAGAAAATAAATGGAAAGAAATGTTTCAGAAAAACATGGGAAAATCATTTCTTTTTAAGCTGCTTCTTCAGGATCCATATCTGTCCAAAGGAGCATGGAAACAAAGAGGACAATTACATTTAAAGACTTCTACAAGCTGTGTTGTGCAATGTTGATCTTCAAATAAGACATGCATGTAAAATGGGATTTGAAGGGTTCAGCTTTTTAAGCTTCAATAACATTTAGGATAGCATTTTTTCCAGTATCCATGTAGACAGAATGTTGTTTCGTGACCTGCAAATGGATTGTAATATGTTGATCTTGTGCAAACAAAACATTACTGCCATCTTTGTTTAAATTCTTTCCAGTCTGAATTGAGTAAACCTGGGAACTGCTATACTGATGATAGACATTTCAAGCACCACACAGGTGTAGCCTTCTGATTCTGAATACCCAGCTCTGATCCACTTATCCATTAAAAGACTGGATTATGAGTTTTACACAATGTCCTCAGTAAGAATGAGACCTGTGCCATAAAAGCATATACCTACATATATATGTGGACAGGTCAAACACCAAGTGACCCTCAGATAGGTCACCACGTCTACAATGTGAGCATTGGCATAATTATAGAAACCCACAGATTCCAGAGAATTTAGCTCTTTGGCTGGATGGTTAACACATGTCACAGTTCTAAACACAAATCTGATTCTGTGCAACACTTCATTACAAGTTTGGTTCCTAGAAGTAAATGTTAACATATGGGTAAATCTTTAAATGTAGCTGCATGATTAAACTACTTATCCAGCCAAGTCTGAGTTTTCATATGACTACTCATATGAAATCAGCTCCCAGTCGATATTCATAGGCTGCTTATCATCAATGAATATTTCATAATGCAAATTTGACTGGTTATTTTGAGAGTTCCTTCTCTTAGAGCAAGTAACAATAAACACCAGTCACAGCTGTGGGAAAAGGAGCAGAGAACTCTGATACCCAAGAGATCTTGGGATAAAATTAAGGAGAAAGGAAGAGCTGAAGATGAAAAGGACAAAAAAGTCCAAAAACGAGACTAATGGAATTCCAGCCTCCGTATGAGACATCCTGTGTATGTAGATGAGCATGTGAAGTGTGTGTGTGTGTGTGTGTGTGTGTGTTCACTTGTGTTTTCTTGTGTGTCTGTGTTAGTCACATTCATTAATGTATGTGTCTTTATATACCTACAAGAATGTGTGTGTGTGTGTGTGTGTGTGTGTGTGTGTGTGTGCAAGCACTGATACGCCTAAATTGTGTGTGTGTGTGTGTGTGTGTGTGTGTGTGTGTGTGTGTGTGTGTGTGAAGTAAGTTCTGACTGTGTACTCTGTCCTACACACACAATGCAGCTCTGTGTGAAGGTCTGAGGAATGTGAGAGTGAGCTGGGCAGTGGGGGAGCGTGGAGCTGTGGGTCTAGGTGGAACGCGGGTGAGGAAAGGTAGAAGGATGGAGAGAGGACAGGAGAGGTACAAGGACTCGGTGAGGCTCCAGGGGTGTGTAGGGTGACTGGGTTTCCATCAAGCAAACGATGTGAGATCCACAGGTTGGCAAGTGTTCTCAGATTGTCACCTATCCCCAACGAGCACTGCTAGGGGAGACAGTAGAAGGCCTGTCTATTACCTGGTCACCATTAGAAATCAGTGAAAAGCCAAAGGTGGAGAGTTGTGGGTCCTAGATAATAAAGATTTCAATTGACAAAATCACATCCACGTCTTACATTTCTAGTTCGGCAGTGTAAGACGTGGATGTGAAAAAACTTCAAGAAATACCTGACTAAGCTTTGAAGGATCAATTAATATATTCAATAAAGAAATTAAAATTACATTTTTTTATAAGTTCAGCTGGATTGTTTGTCTATTATTATGAATCAGATGAACATCATAACACATTTTATGGATAAGTAGGCAGTAATCCAGGTCATTCCAAAGGTTTCACAAACAGTTTTAAAGTAATTCCATGATTTTCACCTTTTACTGTTATTCTACATAGGTGGAAATAGTATTAAAATAAAAAGAACTCTAGAGAGTAGGTGTGACCAAATGTAAACTGGTATACTATCTTTATAACACTATTTCTAAATGACTATTGAAGCCTAAAACCTTACCTGCCAACTTCCTCGATACATAAAACGTCCTTCAGGGCTAAATTCAGAATATTGACTCAAATGAAAAGGAAACATCTACCCTCAAAGAAGTTATTCTTGCTTCACATGCACTCTCAATGCTGCAGACCTTTACTGAATTTTCATAAAATACAGACTCTGTTGTGTAAAACGTATGGTAGAAATAGCTGAGACCAAATATAAGATCACGTACACTGTTTTCCTTGTTTGACATTACAGTTCACAAAGAAAGGAAAAAGGAAGAAGTTGCCAAGTCTGCTCTCTGGAAGTTGATTAGACTGTAATGATCAGCAGGTTTGACCGCCCACTCATTTAAAAGAGTTCAAAACATAGATTTCCTGATGTCCGGATACAACAGTCAGTGCACTGATGAAGGCTTGTGGGGAGTGAAAGTGCTCACACGTATTTCCTCTTTGAGAAGATGTCAAATGTGTGAAATACATTTCCATGTATTTGCATGAAATACAAGACCATGTAGTGGACCGTGTGGATCTTGTAAGATCCTTAACAAGCCATGGAGATACTTGACAATGTGAATGGAAACAAATATGAACTAAAACCAGCACACAACACACCCCCACAACACACACACCCTCTTAGAAACACACAAACATTTAATGATTAACTTAGACAAAGCAAAGCAAACAGTTCACTAGGACACTGCATTCTTAGCAGCTCTTTGACACATTGTGAAAGTGACGATAAAAGTCCTATGGACCTGCCTTGAGAAACCTAGCCAACTATTCACATTCACTAAAACAAATGATTCAAAAAAATAAGATAAAATTACGTAAAAAACACAAAGCCCTAGTTTGACCAAACACGTTTGATATAATTTTGCTTTAAAAATGTGCATTTATCACTCAGTTACCTACTCAGTCAACTGTTCAAATATGCAGAAGAGGTGTTTTAATTACAGGGTTACCTGCATGGTATTGATATTGCGGATCTAAATTTATTTAGTATTTTTTGCAAGACTGTAATGATCCAACGAGCAAAAGCCCTGTAAAGAGATCAGAATGTATCAGGGCAAGGTAGTGATAAGGAAGAGGGAGGGAGAGAAGGGGGGTTAAGATGCGCCTTGCAGACACAAAGACAACCATTCAAAAGGCATAGAGAAGGAATGAAAAATATTCTTCTCTCAATATGAATAGTTATCAGTAGAAGTATGGGTTGAGATGTGTGTATTACTTTGTGTTTCATGTGTGCCACGATGCCACGGATATGACATGAGAGGAAACGAGTGTTTTGATCTGATAATAAGAGGGTGTAAATGTGAATGTGAACCTGGGCTCTGGTATAAAGGTGTGGCTCCACCCATACCCACCCAATAACTACCAGCTGGAGTGAGGAGAGGCGATACTCAAGGGTGGCAAAAATTCCTAATCATGTGTATGGCTCTGTCACCACCCTGTCTGCTGTCTACATACTCGATACTTTGCTCAACCAGGCACTGAAGGTAGTTCTCCCTCACAGCCTCTCTGCCAAACAGGCCCACACAAGAGCTTACTTCTTCTACGTTTATAGCCAGACTTTACCAAGGTTTTCTCATGGGGCCGCTGGTTACGTGAATGGCAACATGTGTTCCACTGGAATTTGGCCGTAGAGAGGTGATGCTTATTATTGATGACTACCTCTAATAGGTTGCTCTGAATCCTACTGCTCCTTCTGTAGAGGTCAGTGGGTTTAGTGCGCCCCCTAAAAGATTACCTGGATATTTAGACCCTACCTGAGTTTGGGGTCTGTCCTGATTTTCAAGTTTGCGGAAAGATTTAGAATACCCTGCGAGACCCTGCGACATATTAATAATTATAATAATTCAATAACCTCAGTCTACAAATACTCTCTATAAGTGCGTCAGTAAGTAGTGATGTTAAGTGCACATCAGCTTTATCAGTCGTATCCTTTTAAGATCAAAATCACATGATATACATACTTTCTTTGTAAGAGTAACTTCTCTCAAACGCAAGATTTGTAATGCGCTCTAAAACAGTGTAAACACATTCTTATCCACCAGGGGGCTCTACTCAAACTATGAAGCCTGCTACTCACTGTAAGAGATGTTAGATACAAACGTAATCTATAATGAAATTGTAACTTATATCATTACATTTTTTTAGGAATTACGATGTTTGACCCTGCAGTCTCTAATGACATGTTACCAAGGCGCTGTAAAGCAAGAATTCCCCAGACCTCAAGAGAATGGTCCCCAGGGACTCCAATATGACGGCATATTGTTTCCAAAGATTACCTGGTGTACAGCTCTGTGCCATAGAGCACAGTCTTTCTCCCTACAACTTTTACAGTATGGCACAGACTGGAGGACTGACAAGCTTATCCTAGAGCTCCAAAGTGGGCAAGAAATTTCTGGAGCTATTCTTCCTCAGGATTTTTTTAGTGTTTCAACATTTTGTATGTCATGTGTTCTCTTTCTTTTGCCCCTGCTCGTCTTGATTTATCATAGTGACTTTGGTGCTATGAATGAATAATACGCTTGAACACATTATAATAATATCTATACAATCTTTAAAAAATGGATATAGTGAAATGTTGAAATATACTGCTAAAAAAAATAAAAGGAACAATTGGAGTTATATTGTGTTGTTTAAGTGTTCCCTTTGTTTTAGCAGTATATGATCTTAAGCTAAATAAATGTTCTGTGTTTAATTATATAATAATTAATGATTCATTAATTAATATCAAACCAATGATTAATTATTTCAAAATTAAATAGTTAATACATTGTTAATGTTATAATAACCTAGAATTTGAGGCCATTCTTATTTACAGAAACTTAAAAAGAAAACAATATTGTCCAGGATCCTAGGTCCTCTCTACTGCACTCACCCCACAGGCTTTCTATTGGTTTCTGTAACACTTCAAAGGTGATCTTTGAGGATTTTTTAAAATCCAAAAATAAACTTGGATCCACGTCCAGGCAAGTTTGACACAGTTACAGTTCATTGGAACTAACGTTTGCTAACTGTTAACTGTTAATATACTCATTGACAAAAATGCATCGGCGTGCAGTTACGTCTCAAGCCAATATGTAAAGATTACAGTGTGGCCTGATTAGATACCTGAGTCTTGCCACAAGTGGATGTACAAGTGCTCACCCCTGCTGCTCTATAAAAAAGGCTCTCAGAGGTAGATTACCTCTTGGTGAGAGACTGTTGAGTGCTTGACATCTATGACACACTCAAAGACATTTTGCCCAGTTGACTGTAAGAGAGCACCTCATTGGTCCTACAGAAGCAGCATGCTCATTTCGTTCTGACCTAGCTGTTTGGAGGTGTTGGGAGCAGTGGTTCCATGAGGGCTCCTGACAGTCCATACAGACCACCAGTAGAGATGATCGATTGATCCGCCAACAAGCGCAAGCAGCTCCCACAGTTTCAATGTCCACCATCCAGACACAGGTGGCACCCTCACTACACAATCCTGTCTCTGCCTGGACCATTTCCAGTGGCTTAGCAGAAGGAAATTTGCTGTCACATCACCCAATACAAATCCTGCCATTTGTTTGCAGTGGTCTCGTGAACAAGAAACCTGGACTTCTATAGACTGGAACCATATCACCTTTAGCAACAAATCTAGGTTCTGTTTGGGATTCGGTGACAATCAGGTTCAAGTATGGAGGCCTCATGGTGAATGGTTCAATCCTGCCTTTGCTGTGGAGTGCCGCACTGCCCCAGCTGCTGGTGTGATGATCTGGGGAGCCATTGCATATGACAGTCAATCACCCCTAGTACGAGGGACACTAACAACTCAGCAATATGTCCAGGACATCCTGCATCAGCCACGTGTTACCTGGCATTTTTCAGCAAAATACTGCTTGCTCACACACAGCGATGGTTTCCCAGGTTTGTATCTGCCACAATGCAACACTTGCAATGCTGCCATTTATGGGACCAGGTGGGACGCCAGCTTCGGCAACCTACAAGTGTGCGCAATTTACAGGCCCCATACAGGGTATCCTACTTGTATTCCTCCATGTTCATCCGTATCTCATCTTGTATCCAAGCCAGAGGCAACCTAACAGGGTAGCAGAGCTTCCTTTCAATTGTACAGTTTTGACAAATGAACTTATTCTTTCACTCTAATATTGTAATAACTTACATATATCATCATTACATTCATAGATATAAAGTTTCATTCAATCCATTCAATTGCATTATTTTTTGGTTAGTGAGTGTATATGCATTTTCATGTGAATACCTATTCTTTTATATTGATTCAGTGTCTTATGGAGTTCTCATTTCTGTTATTTGAATGATTTTTCTCTTGTCTTTCCCATGTTGAAATTTAAGAAGACAATTTGATTACTGTGTTACCTTTGATCACTGTGTTGAATGTTCCTAGACACTCTGATCAAGTTTAAAAAGTAAAACATAAAAACAATAAAAATATATTTTTTCCATTTATTTTATCATATATTTGTAATATTTACATTTATAAGAATATCTAGGTGTGCCGATAATTGTGGCACATAAAAATCTTGAAAAGGTTTTTTTTCCCTCAGACTAAACTTACATAAATTACAAAATCTAACAAAAATGTTTAGATTTTCTTATTACTTCACTGTGAGATTAAGCTAATTCAACCCAAATTTCATATATTATAACCCTTTTTACTTGATCTCTACCAGGAGTGCCAATAATTGTGGAGAGGACTGTAGATATATATGCAAATATGAGCACAGGGTGCAGGCACAAGCATGCTCTGGAGGGGACACCAGTCCATTGCAGGGTATTATACTTAATTTTACATTAAACATTCATTCATTGGCCATTCTCATTGGCAGCTTAATATTTAGAATATGATGTTAACATATACTTAATATAAATAATTTTAAAGAAAACATTGAGTCATCACTATTATCCGCATTCATTCATTCATTCATTCATTTTCTTAGCCGCTTAATCCTAGCCAGGGCCATGCAAAAGTCGGTGCCCGGCCGGTGACACAGGGCACAAGGCAGGAAAAACCCTACACAGGGTGCCAATCAATCACAGGGCACAAACACTCACACACCCGATCACACTAAGGGCACTCTGAAAACAACAATTAACCTACAACATGTCTTTGGAATGTTGGAGGAAACCAGAGTACCTGGAATGAGGCTCTAATATATATATATATGTATACATATATATATATATATATATCTATATATATCTATATATAGATATATATAGATATATATATATGTATATATACTGTATATATATATATATAATATATTAATTAATGATAATAAAGCAAAAAATAATATATACCAACTATATATATATATAGTTGGTATATATAAAGCAAAAAATAATATATACCAACTATAAATATATATATATATATATATATATATATATATATATATATATATATATAGTTGGTATATATTATTTTTTGCTTTATTATCACTAATGGATATATTCATATAATTAATAGATGTAAATACAACTATAAATATAATTTCATTCAATATAATTATAATTATAATTAAAAGACATGGGAAATGGTTGTAAATATTCAAACAGTGGGGGTCCTATTTCCATTATTTCTTTTTCTAAAAGTTCTACTGTAACGGCGTGAGCCGGAGGGGAAGCAGGAGACGAACGCAGGTTCAAAAGTAAAGGGGAGATTTATTAAACAACAGAAAACAAACACAGCGAACTGAACAGGCGGGGAATGAAAACGGGCATGAAACAAAACGTGACAAACCTGGGAATGTGAGGAATACGGACGGACGGACGGACGGACGGAGTGCGTAGGAACGCGAGACGAGGGACGGTGTGTAGAGGCACGACTGGTAGGGAACGCGTTGGTGGCATAACATCAATAATCCGCAG
>JAJAGP010002051.1:43892-100022 GCA_025084515.1 Ancistrus triradiatus
AATCTCTCCAGACAGCATGATTACTGCAAAAATATAAACACTGTGCAAGTAGTACTAATGACAGTTTGCTAAGAAATTGCCTGTGTTTTTAAGAACGTCAATAAAAGATCAGTTAACGTCAATAAAAGTCCCGTTCGCCCGGAAAGCTTCCACACTCCATGCTGAGAGACTACAAAGTTTAACCGATCAAATAAACCCATTCTTCTCTTTTATTTAGACTCCTATCGTTAACATGATAACCAAACACACAGTACTGATCCATTTCCTTTACATTTAGCTACACAAGGATTCTTAGCCCTCCCGCTGTGTTCCAATCAATGTTGACCAATTTGATATTATCCTCCATCATAACTGTGGGTTCTGTCAGCTGTCCAGCATGAGGCTTCATGAATGTGTCCTGACAAAGCACAGAAATAAACTACATGAAGGAGAACTGCTTGGAATGTCTTCCAACATCTAACATGTAGATCTTATAATAGATCGGATCTGACATTACTCTGGTCATAGGAAAATAACAAAATGAAACCCCAAAAACATCTACACTTGGTCATTACCTGTTAGTCTAGATACTAAAGTTAAGTACAGATTACAAACCAGCCCTCGGTTTGACAATAAGAGAACATATACCAACAATAATTACTAAGTTCTTAAGGATGAAGTAAGAAAAACAGCAGACTATGTACTACAAAAGTGCAGATTCATCCTAGGTACTGCTTGAAGAGGTGAGTCTTCAGACCTCTGCAGAAGGAAGGGAGACAGTGGGCTGATCAGTACCAATGAGGAGTCATGACACTGAATCATTGAGATCTGGCCTTGAGGGCACGGTTAGATCTCACAGAAGCATGTACCAGACGGCCTGAAGCTCAAGAAAGAACATGGTGTTCAGGTGTGTAGTTCTGCATCAAAATAACAAGCAGAACCATTTGAAGCCTGGGAAGCTAGGACATGAGTTTTACTTTTGATCCTGGCTCCAATAGAAAGCCAACAGAGTCTCAGGAAGAGAGTTGGGTGAAAAGCTTTGGCAGGTTGTGAACCGGGCGAGCAACAGCGTTCTGAATGTTCTGTAGTGGAACAACGAAGACAGAGCAGCAAGAAAGACGCTGCAGTAATAGTGTGTGGATCAGGGATTTCTCTTGCCACAGGCACACGCCTTTATGAGCAAACTTCTGCAACATTGCACGTACTGGTGGTTCTTTTAATCACGTGTAAGTGGATTGTGGTAGCCTAGCGGTTAAGGTACTGGACTATGCACCAAAAGGTCCAGGGTTCAAATCCCACCTCAGCCAAGCTGCCACTGTTGGGTCCTTGAGCGAGGTCCTTAACCCACAATTGCTTGGATTGTAAGACTGTATCAATGGTAAGTCGCTTTGGATAAGGGCGTCTGCTGAATGCTGTAAATGTAAATAAACATTCAAATGTATTTGTACAGTCCTACCTGCTTTTGTACAAGCTGAAATGTGAATCTTGAAAACGGACACGAGAGACATCGGCTTAATCCTCTGCAGACCTAGCCTTTGCTGACCATGAGCGCTTTATGATTAAATATTATTAAATCAATAAGAGAGGTACAGCAGTAGCTGGACAGGGTACGCGATTGCCCCCATAGAGCCTCGGAGAGTCCGAGTTTAATCAGAGGTGAAATTGTCATTTGAAAAAAGATCCAGTTCTCTCAAACTGAGACAAACTGCACTCCGAGGAGCTACAAATGTCAAGCCTGAGAGAGAATAGAGCCTTCAAACCCCGTGCATCATCCAGCACAGAGTCCCCACAGAGCACAAACACACACACACACACACACGCGCGCTGACCTTAGTGCCGAAAAACACGCACCATAATGATGAGCAAAGGTAGGCAGGTCACACGGGTCATAAAGCAGCTTGTCACCATGGTTACCGTGAAGGGGGAAAAGAGGTGGCGCTTTGAGCTGTCCATCACGCTGGTAAAGTTCAAGCATGAATCAGAGCAAGAGAGGACAGACAGAGAAAGAGGAAGACTCGGAGGAGGACATGATAGAAACAGCACGTGATGAAAAACAACAAAAAAAACCTTCCATACAAGTGAGAGTGACATTTCAGGGGTTCATCACGCAACGTCGCGGTAAGAACGAAAATCTGCAAAGAAAAACTCCGGCATTAAATGTCAGGTATAAAAGAGAAGAGTTTCGCAGAGAAATGTAGAAGGCTGAGAGAGAATTCAGATTCACAGCTCCTACATCATCAAAATGTCACATCAACAGTGGTGTTATTATATTGTGCTCTGCTGAGGACCAGCAAAACACCACGGGGACAAATATCAAACGTAAAAACATTTCTAGGCGAGATCGGAGCGTTCCATATCAGTCTGACCCCTCCATCCCAACTCCCACTACAGACTCCCGGTTTTAGGATGGTCCGGTTACGACTTTTTGAATTGACCAAGCAAGTGCACATAAACACCCATTCAGAGTACAGAAGCCGCAAGCTGAATTTTCCATTTCGATTTTTCCTCCGGGCAACTGATACACAGTATGAAACTCTCCCACAGATGCTGGACATCCAAGTCAAGTCAGATTTATTTATATAGCGCTTTTTCACAATGGAGCATAGTCTCAAAGCGACATTACAAGTTTAGATTATCTCCTAAAATCTACGTCCAATCCCAAATTGAGCAAGCCTAGGGCGACAGTGGAAAGGAAAAGCGTTATGAGGAAGAAACCTTGGGAGGACCAAGACTCAAAAAGGGACCCAACCTCCTTGGGCGGTTTCATCTAAGAATGAAACTAATTTATCTAAACTAATAAGTCTTGGAGTGATAATTCTAATAAAATGTAAAGTATGCACATCGGCATTAAGCCTCCAGGCTGCAGCCATCTGACATTCAGCAATAGACTTCCATTTACAGCATTTAGCAGACGCCCTTATCCAGAGCGACTTACAATTGATACAGTCTTACAATCCAAGCAATTGTGGGTTAAGGGTCTTGCTCAAGAACCCGACAGTGGCAGCTTGGCAGAGGTGGGATTTGAACCCTGGACCTTCTGGTCCATAATCCTGCACCTTAACCACTAGGCCACTGCTTAATGATTTTGTCCAACTGTAGCTTAATGTAAGTGTTTTAAGCAGGTTTAAGGAAGGCTACGAAGGAAAGTTATGTTGATGTCATTCACGATCAGGAGCTGCTATTGGAAAGGACTTCACAATACAATACGCATCATGATACATTGGTCACAAATCGATGCATATTCCTTCAAAAAAACAATGTTTTGAGATGACACTCGATGTACATCACAAAAATAAAATACTGTGATATATTACTGAATGGATTTTCTAGCACAGTCCTATTCACGAGAACAAGCTCAAGTATGCTCTTTTTCACCAAAAAATAAAAGAAAGAGGCCTTAAATATCATACTGAATCCACTTACTGACAATACCTTGCCTTCTCAACCAATCTGACACTAAACCAGGAAATAAGCGCTCTATATGATGATATATACAGTATATATTAAACGTCTCAGTTGACGATACGTTCAACTTATGTTATTTGGAATTCAGGGAGCACCTGTATGTGAATCCCCACTATAAGAAGGGTTTCCTGCCCTAGTCTTAATCTACCAATGTTATAATAGCTTTGTTTAAGAATGGGAAAAGGTAAATGACTAGGGATGCACCGATATTGAATTTCTTGGGCCGATATGATAACCGATTTTTAGCACATTATTGTGGCCGATACCGATGTTAAAATACGATAATTTAACATTTCTGCATTTCAAATACAGTAAATCATTTTTGCAATAAAATTAAATAATAATAAACAATAAAAACTGTTAAATCAAACCCGACGATTACTGTAAACACAAGGTGCAGTTCACTCAAAGGAAAAATGGTTCAAATCCATTTTATTTTTTATTCTAATCCGATTCTAATCCGATTCTAATATAAAATTCTAATATCGGACCGATACCGATATCTGAAAAAAGTCCATATATCGGCAAATAATGTATCGGCCGCCGATATATCGAGCACCACTATAAATGACCATAGTAATCTTCATACCAAACATTTCTTTAATAGACCTGTCACAACTGTTAAATCGTCTAATTGCAATTATTTAAGATAATTATAACGAACTGAAATGATCGCAATGAAGGACTAGTTAGTTATTTTCAACAATTTTTAGATTTCTGTAAGAAGCAGAATGTGAATTGGGTGTACTGGGTTGAGGCAACTAAGTTTGAATAAAAGAAAGCAGTTAATGCATGATGTAATGGAGCTAACGAAAACAAACACACTTGAACTTGGTGCCTGGCGGACTGTGGTAGCCTAGCGGGTAAGGTACTTGACTATGGACCAGAAGGTCCAGGGTTCAAATCCCACCTCAGCCAAGCTGCCACTGTTGGGTCCTTGAGCAAGGCCCTTAACCCACAACTGCTTGGATTGTAAGACTGTACCAATTGTAAGTCGCTCTGGATAAGGGCGTCTGCTAAATGCTGTAAATGTAATTGTACTCTAACAGGTTTAGGGGGCAGTGCTGAGTAATGTGTGTTTTGTTAGCTGTGTAGTTCATTCTGTTCTCGGTATGTACAGCAGAATGTTTTTTTGCTGATACTATCATTTCTGCCATGCTTTATATTTTTGTATATTTATAGGCATGCGTGTGAGTTGTTTGGGTGTACGCAGACGCAGTGCTTCATACCGCCAGTGATTATTAGCTGCTAATCAAACATGGCTAGTAAAGAGGATGGCTTGGAGGCTTGTACTTCATTAGATGCGTTCAATGAACAGACAAGTAGATCATTATTCACAATTATTTGTATGCCAAGTAATGGTCAGCTAAGGTTTGGTGATTGTGACAATTTAACTGTTTTACAAATGACGGATATGAAGTTTTAAAGCTTTTCTAGTAACTAGGTTATTATTCAAACACACTGCACAGTTCGATATATCCAAAAAACAAAGTCTTGGCTGAATACACTTGGGCTACCAATAAAACGATGCCCTTAATTTTGGCCCAAACTATTCCTTTAGGTTTCAAGCAATTTCTATGTTTAGAACAGATCTTGTTCCTTCAATGAAAAACAAACGACCAAACCAGACCACAGCAGCACGATCATCATCGTCCTATCATAATCCAAGACGCCGGCCCATGTTTCGGGGTGTGTGTGTGTGTGTGTGTGTGTGTGTGAGCAGGCTTGCTGTACTCTTCACCACCTGGTTGTGCCTAATGGATTGTTTACACACGCGGGGCCCTCCACCCTGCCAAGCAGCAACCACCTCACCACCTCACTGCCCACCCTGCTGTGCATGGCAGATGGGGAGGCACATTCCCCCAAGGTGGACACACACCCCCACCCATAACATCCACAACACACTCACATACACACAAAAACTTGCGCAGTTACACTGAGCCTGCTTTTATGCACAGTAAAACACACCGTCTGCAATATACACACACCAGCAGACATGCTCTTCATGCTCTCTGTCGCTCATTTCACACATCACACACACACACACACACACACACACACACAATACAGCACGTACAGCAGTAGAAACATACATGCTCAGTCCTGATCCGTCCCTTTCTCTCACACACACTCACTGCTTCACTGCCATACACAGTAACCAAGCTAACATCCCAGAAATAAAGCCTGGAACGAACCTAATGGGCTGCAGAATTCAATTTTAGACTTCAATAATCCGCTTGGGTGGCACAGGGGTCTAATGCACGAACCCACCAAACGCAGGGACGCGCATTCAAGTGCCAATGGAGCATCACATACAGACATGATTGGGGATGAGGGAGGAAAGGCAGGTCGGGTGCTCATCGTACAGTAACCCTTATCCAGGCCTGTGATGGACTGGAATCTGGTGACTGCTGACCTGTTCCCTAGGGGGTGATACCAGAGCCACTGTGACCACCACCATGAAAACGCAGGGGTTTTAACAACAAAGTTCAAGACGCACAATCATTAACCCAGCTGTGGGAACCAGGCACGAGTGAAGAACCCATTCTCTGGGAAGATATCCAGCAGTTAGCTAGGTGGTTGGGCATTCTTGGCACTGGCCCATTTTCATGGCAGGAACGGTCAAGGGATAGGTTTAGTTTGTAGGTGGGGTTTAGTGCAACTCTGTGTTCCCAAGAGTGATGCTAGTTGGCTTTGGTCCAGTGATATGTGCCAGATGTTCAGCGTAACATTTAATAAGGCCGGTAAGAGAATAAAGAGGCTTGGTTAAACTGCAACATCTTGTGTGTGGCAGCTACTGGATGTGACATGAACTCTCATCACAGTCTAATAAGGGGATCTGATCTTCTGTGGAGACGACGTTCATCTGGCTTTGGTTAAAAATCGTTAATGCAGATGTGTGAGGGCACATGCCAGCTGAGCAAACTCTGGGAATAAATACGTGTGACTGGTCGGTGGTGCGAAGAGGAGGATTCAACAATCAAGTTACTGTATCCACCTGTCCTAACTCAAGAAGCCTGGCTCAAAAGCAGAACCCTCCAAATCAAAAATGGTTCAGTAGCAGTAGCTGTGGGCCGGTTAGATGATTAGTTACCATAAATGACACTGATGGTTGACATTTATTTCAGTCTAAGGAGACGAAGGACCCCAAGACTATCAGCCGGAAGTCACTCTGGATAAGCAAGTCTGTGAAGTGACTAACCACAAATGTACAGTACTGTGCAAAAGTCTTAGGCCACCATTAGATTTGACCATATAGAACACTTTATCGATTCGTCACTCCATAATCCTCTTTTCCACTGATCTTCATTCCAATCTTTGTAAGCTTTAGCATATCTTAGCCTTTTCACCCTGTTCCCCTTCCAAAAAAGTGGTTTCTTGGCTGCTACCCTTCCAAAAAGTCCATTCCTGATCCCATTCCTTATATTGCTCAACTGTAAGGAGAGATCACACTCCATAGCACTGCAGCCTGTTTTAGTTGTGTGGTTTGTAACTACACACTCTCATTGTTACTTGGGTGTCACGGGCCATTATGGGGTGTTAACACAGTCATGCGTTTGGTACTCACAGTCCTGAGAAGAGCGATGCCTAAAAGTGAAGCGGAGATGACTCCTGTTCACGTCCTCAATAGGTATGGCCACCTAACAGGAAAAGAGATGAAAACAACATCAAGGTTTTATTTTCTCTCCCTGATATGAGCTCCCCGTACACATCTCAAAATAGAATAGGCTTTAAATAAAAACATATGAATTCACTCCAAAAACAACAATTTAACAAAAAGTTTGGTGGTACACAACATCCGGAACTGAGCTTATGGACGAGAATGAGAGCTATAAAGAGGCATGAATATTAAAAAGACAAAACCAGAAGCACAGCCTTATATAAACAATGCTATAAACATAAAACACAATATATAAAGTGCAGACCAAAAGTCTGAGACCACTAAAGAAAATGTCTCTACTTTGCATTTTTCCACACACATATAAATGATCAATATTTTGACGTAACCAGTATAACAAGGAGTGAAAAGATTAATCTTTTCTGGAATTTGGTTGTAATACGTGGATACCCGCGCTTAGAGAGCAAAAACCGAGCCCAAATCACAAAATGTAAAAAAGCTTAACACATCCAATCCCTCAAGCCTCGGTTCTCTTCCCCCTTATTTGGTTTTTCATTACTTTCCTCGACTCTGCACTTGCCAAACAAAATAAACGCTTTGTTTTTGCCTACCTTTAGGGCCTCCATTTTCCCAGAGAAGATTTACCAGTTAACATCTACGTGTACTTTCCTCCTACGTTAATAACAGGTTTTAGGATTGCAGCAGCAGGAGTTTGTTTTGCTCACCTTGATGGTCTCGAACCAGCGCGGCTGTTTGACCTGATAGTAGATGACAGATTTGTACTCTGTAATGCCCTCATCTCCAGCACCGGGGAAAATCACGTTCTGTAGAGAAATCAGCGTGTTAATCAATTAACTAAAGGACATTCCATTAAAACAAGGCCCGGAAATTTTAACATTTAACTAAAGCTCAGGATCAAACCGAACAAACATCGGCGGTTTTTCTAGTCTAAATAACTTCACACTATAAATGATAATTATTTAATTATAAATATTCGATTAAAATGAAATGCATCATCTTATTTTAACGTTTTAACCCTGCTTTTTCCTGGTAAGGGTCAGATGGGGCGTCTACCCCAGAAAACACCCTGGGCGGGCACAACTGCCATGCCACCCAAGCACCAATTACTACGATTATTATAAATGTTATTATTATTAGTAGTGGTATTACAAAAAAAATAAGAATGCAGTTCAGCCAAAAAAGTTAATAATGAAAAAATACAATACAAAAAAGTATAAGAGAAATATAGAGAAACAAAAAAAGATTTAAAAATTCAGTGGCCACTAGATGCTGAAACCAAGTGCAGTGCTGTGCCCGGCTAAACAGGGGGCACTTGACTTCCTGTCGTCCCACCCTTTAAACATGACAAAGAAATGAAGTATGAAAACAGGAGAGATGGTGAAAGGAAAGGACACCATCTACCACCTGTAGTACACACACCCACACACACAACCACACTTCTCTTTCTTTCAGTTTAGCTATCCAACGCACTTAATGCTTCCAATGCTTTCGAGAACAAACCGAATTACGAGGCTCCAAATGACCGTCCGTTCAGCAGGATGCGGCTGGAGGTCAGAAATGGCTGACAACAGCTATGGATAGGACTTATAAACAAAAAAAGATAATTGAGAGGGTCAGACAGACACATCAGAGGGATAAACAGACAGAGAGCCGGCGCATTCAGTCGACAGAAGGAGGGCAGATGGTTTGGTGCAGGTTAAGATCATCTGACAGAGAAGAGATTAACTCTGCAATGTATTCATACTGTGCATCATAAAGAGAGCGAGACTGCCGACCTCCAGTCTCTTTGCCGTCCTCGTCGATACACGGACATTGGTGACTTCCACATTCTTGGGCGTGGTTTTTTGTTCCCCTTATCAAAGTCTCCCCTGGGCCAGAGTCACGTAGATATCGTTACGGACATCACCTGAAAACAAGATCAATCTTTTATGGTTTTTCACAAAATCCGAGCTCAACAGTCACTGGGTTTCTGTCAGGACCCTTCGCTGATCGGTTTTTGACCCCTCACCATATCACGTTCCTATCACTGGTCACTTTGAAATGCATAGGCTTTCCGATACATCAATTAAAAACCAATATATACAACACTCGCATAGGTTTTCATTGTTAATAGGGCTTTTGTCCATGGTTTTGCCAGTGGTTCAGAGCAGACTTCTAAGAACACACAAAGTGCACAACATATCATATCAACTCCCCTAAAATAAAACAATTAATAAAAATGTGCACTGCTACACCACCATTACACCACCATATCATTTTAGTCACCGCTTTGCCTAAAGACATCATTACATTTTTGAGAAATGCAAAAATCCAGTAGGAACAACAGCTGAACAGGCCCTTATCTCTCCATTACTTGCAGTGCACCTTGGAAGACTGTCAGTTGCAAGAGTCTGGATAAAGGTATCCACTAAATGCTGAAGATTTAAATATACTGCTGTGCTATACTTCACAGAGGGCATTTGACTCCCTGACACTCAATCAAACATCCCTTTAGCTCCTTTATATGACAGAAGGATAAAAATGTGAAAGGAGAAACTGGTAGGAGCCTCAGGAGGACAATGATCATCTACAATATAGCTGCTACTTCAGTACAGGTAAAATCTAAGGTAGCAAAGCTCATTATTTCGGTGAGTAATGGCTATAATCACACCTGGCATGATGATCTCAGGGAAGCCCATTTTGCGAGCGACAGCAGTGGAACGGTCCACCAGGTGAGGGAAATCCTTACGGATCTGGTGGATATCACCAGGCAGAAGCTTCATTGTGACCCATAAGCCTGTGCAAAGAGAAGATGGAAGGTTTTATAAACAACCAAATACCTAATCTAGCCAATTAAAATATACTAATATTTAATACCTGCTTCTGAAAGGATGACAATCTGATTACACAATTGTGTTTTATTTTATATCCTTATTTCAGTGTTTTATTTAATAAAGGTCATTATTTT
Source organism: Ancistrus triradiatus (assembly GCA_025084515.1). NCBI lineage: Eukaryota > Metazoa > Chordata > Actinopteri > Siluriformes > Loricariidae > Ancistrus > Ancistrus triradiatus. The sequence continues at coordinate 53,924 of JAJAGP010002051.1, forward strand.
ATTATACCCATGGCACCAAAAACAGAATCACCACAAATAAATTCAGTTCTGGTTGAAGGAGTTACTTTGTTTACTTCCGTTTTGAGCGTTTTGAGGTCTGAAGGTCCAAAAGTCTGAAAGCAGGTGTTTTCACTGCCTCAGTGAGTCACACATTTCATTAGACCTTCCAATTTACGACTGAAATTAGCCCCCAAAGAAGAACAAAACATCAATAAAACAATTAAAATGACTGAATGAGTTGTACTGGTAACTTATACCCATTCATTTGAACATTTAAGTTGTTTCAATAAGGTTCTGTAATAAATTGTCTCAAGACTAAATGTAAGCCCCAATAACTGAAATGACAAGAAAATCACCCAAGTAATTACTTCAGGACAAATGTACTTTTGTAACCCACTTAGTCATTTTAAAAGCACTTTCAAAGTGCTTCACTCACTGGCCATTTTATGATATACAGTGGGGCAAACAGGTGCCATTAATACAGGTAATGAGTGGAGGACAGAAGAGCTTCTTAAAGAAGACGTTACAGGTCTGTGAGAGCCAGAAATCTTGCTTGTTTGTGGGTGACCAAATACTTATTTTCCACCATAATTTACAATTAAATTCTTTAAAAATCCTACAATATGATTTCGTGGATTTTTTTCCCTCATTTTGTCTCTCATAATTGAAGTGTACCTATGATGAAAATTACAGACCTCTCTCATCTTTCTAAGTAGGAGAACTTGCACAATCAGTGGCTGACTAAATACTTTTTTGCCCCACTGTACATGCTCTTAGTAACACCCACTTTTGCCTTTCAGAACTGCCTTAATTTTTCATGGCATAGATTCAAGTAGAGCTTTGTGACATAAGGTGTTATCCTCTTGGAAGGAGCCATCAGAAGTTGGCACACTGTGGTCATAAAGGGATGCACATGGTCAGCAAACTTGGGTAGGCCGTGGTGTTTTACAGATGCTCAACTGGTATTAAAGCAGCCCAAAGTGTAAGAAAATATCCCCGACACACCATTATACCACCATCACCAGCCTGAACCGTTGATACAAGGCATGATGGATCCATGGTTTCATCCATGTTTACACCAAATCCAGACCCGACCATCAGGAGAAGACGCGACTCATCAGACCAGGCGACGTTTTTCCAATCTTGGATTGTCCATTTCTGGTGAGTCTGTGAGAGTTGTAGCCTCGGTTGCATGTTCTTAGCTGACAGGAGCGATACCTAGAGCGGTGTAGCCCATGTGCTTCAAGGTTTGACGTGCTGCGAGTTCAGAGATGCACTTCTGCATACCTCGGTTGTAACGTGTGGTTTGAGTTCCTGTTGACTTTATATCAGCTTGAACCAGTCTGCATTCTCCTCTGACCACTGGCATCAACAGGGCATTTTCGCCCATTTCCGCCCTCACTGGATATTTTCTCTTTTTCGGACCATTCTCTGTAAATCCTACAGATGGCGCTGTGTGTGTGAAAATCTCAGTAGATCAGAAGTTTTTGAAATACTCAGTCTAGCACCAACAACCATACCATGTTCAAAGTCACTTAAATCACCTTTCTTCCTCATTCTGATGCTCGGTTTGCACTTGATCAGCTCGTCTTAACCATGTCTACATGCCTAAATGCATTCCGTTGCTGCGATGTGATTGGTTGATTAGATATGTGTTAAAAGGCGCAAGTTAGTATTTATATTGAGAGACAGGCACTGGTTATATTTAAAGACTTATTGCCAACAATCCATTCCCAAATCTCTTTAAAGCCAATCACAACCTGGCATTAACCTGTTCAGAACTGGTATGGCTTTTAGCGTCACATAAAAATGCCATTCCATATGGTATTACAGCACAAGAATGCCTGTACGTGTTAATAAATCAAAAGTTAAAGCCCATAAGCCCAGCATGCCATGGTTAATGGATGCTTCCAACACGGCTTAGAGCTCTGTGTGCAGTTTGAAGCGTGCCCTTGATGGGACGTCAGTCCATCACAGGCCCAGCAGGGTTTACTGTTGCACTTTGTCGTACTTTCTCGGGCATGGTCAACTGTCACTGTACGACACCCAACCTGGCACCGGCGGGCGCATTGCCATTCCGCAACCCGAGCACTCCGGGTATTTTTATTTCCTTACAAAACGTGAAGCATCTGATCAGGCGAGTGTGAATCCAAATCCTTCTGTGTACAAGAGCTCAAAGGAAAGTGCTGGTGAATTTAAGAGACACCCAGCCTGGGAGCCAATAACAGCCGTGTGAGCAGATTTTATGGAAACAGGATCCATATGCAATTAAATAAAGCAGTGGACCTTGGAAGAGATCAATTAACGATGATATAACCTTGCTTATTGTTACAAAATGAGGAATGTTTTGTGCCAGCGCATTATTGATGTCTGTGTCGTCATTATCCCTGCATCATTAACCATGTTGTAATGGTGGTGGTCTGTAAATAAAAGGCGCTTTATGGACCTGTGATGCTGGACACCATATATGGTGATTGGCAAAAAAAAGAACGCACCCAGATAGAAGTGTCGGATTGCTGCAAAACTCGTGCAGTTACCCCACAGGCAGATGTGACACTGATCAGATACTGGGCCTTGCCACAAGAGGGCGTAAAAGTGTTTATGAAAAGGCTCTTCGTGGCTACTTTTGGAAAGTGTACCTCTTGGAGAGAGATCATTGACTGCTAGTCACGTCTGTACGACGCACTCCAAGACATTTTGCCCAGTTGACAGACTTTGTCCAGACAGACCACCAGTAGAGAGGATTGTTTGCATCATCAATAGATTCATAAACAAAGTTTCGATCGCTTCTAAGAACTTCTCTGTGAGGTTTTTTTTTTCAATAAGTGTATTATAATAGGGTTTTGATGCAAACCTATCAGAGGCCAGTGTGGGTGCTGCTTACCTTGCCCTTTATGATTGACCTCTTTGGCGGTAATGACTTTGTTGATGACGCTTTGAAGAAAGTCGTTCTCGCCCGCCACCCTGGGTGAAAAACGGGAGATTTTCAGCTGCCTGTGGCGGATGGCGTCATCCAGCGCAAGCCTGGAGTTCACACACGATGACGGGCAACGCACCACAGGGAGGGAGGGGACAGGGAGGGGGACAAAGCCAAACAAAGGGCAAGAAAGAGCGAAAGACAGTGGAAGAGCATGAGAAGAAGAAAGAAGGTTGAAGGGTGAAAATGTGAGGAGGGTGATATCGGGGGAGGAAGGGGAGAGAAAAGAGGGAAAAGACCAAACAGTGATGCAAATGACCATGACAGGAGACAAAAGCCATTTTGTTAGCACACAGTGATCCAGGGTGGGTAATAAAGAGACACAGAAAGAGAGTGTCAATTCAGAGAGCGTCCCACTCCACTCTGAGCCCTGATACAGCACAAGCCATGTCCTAACCTGAACAGGAAGGTGACCTGAAGCTGTGTGAGCCAGCAGTTAATGACCATTATAGAACCAATCCTCTGTTTTTAAACAGCACACACACAGACAGCCTGAAATGATGCTTGATTTAATGAGTAAAAGACAGGAAAGGCCCCTTTCACACAAGCATTCGGGGAAGTGTTCAGTATGAACACAGCACAAAATCCCAAAGACACCGCTGCAGGAATTGGTCGGTCAAGGCCTGGTGAAGGTAGAGTTTAATTACCACCCTGAACAAAGGTGAAATATTACTGAGTAAGATGCTGTGACACCTTCTGACTCATCACAATTATGTTAATATTAAACCATCGCTGATTATCTCACAGTCAAACCCAGCTATTCAGTTGGCTGCTTAAACTTGTGGGATAATTTCATTCACTAACCTGCTACTTAAACCACTAGCTCCCATTTTAATAAATGATATCCCAGAAAAGTGATCTGCAGTATACTTAGAGTCTGGAATCTAATTTTTTAAACACGCGTTGATTGGATGGAAGTCAAACAGTTCTGATCTGTACCCTGTTAAGTCTGAATGCACAAACGTCTAAGCCTGAACGTTACAAACAAACACAAGCAGGTAATGTGCTGAGTGTGAAAGGGGCTACAAAGAGAGAAGCAGTGTGTGCTGTGGATCAGCGTTAGATGTGTTTACTGGTTTAAGTCTGTAGCTTTATGAAGTCTTTATAAAGCAAGGAAACAAAAGTAGGCAAGAAAGACAAGCATGCACAATCAATCACACACAAACTGCACACACACTAGAGAATATACAGAATCAGGTTCCTTTTCTCTCTGAGCAGAACTTTCTACCTCTGATGTAAGACTTGCATAAAAATTCGGAAAAAGTTTCGAAGGAACATTCGACTCAATTATACCCATGTTGCATCAGAAAATAAACTTCTGTATCTCACTTCATAAGGCATGCAAATGTGTGATGACTACGGTAGATATGATTGAAGAAACACTTCAACTCCGTCACGGCTAACTGGAGATCGTAATACGTTTTTATTTAGAACTGTTACATGTTATGATCAGCATTTATGAGCTTAAATTTACTGAGTTTACTGAGATTTCTTGGCTCTGCTACCTATTGAGTGTAGCTGTAGTTAGCACATAAAGTTATCCCTTAGCAATTGTAAAGCAACCGTTTTTTCAACATCTTTTTTTTATGGAAATGATAAGAGCCTCTCAAAATATCTTGTGTGTATCAGGGAGTTTTGCATTGCTACTTTTGCCTGTCTGCTATGTGGAGTCTAGACTTGCTTGTAATAAAATGTATTGGGTTTTATTATAAAGAATCAGACCCACTATAGTTTGTCAGAAGGGGCCAATCAACCTGCTGTGCGATCGGGAAGATGATTTATTAAAGATTGAGTGTTATAATGTTTAAATACTGCTGGAAAAAAAAGATTTTCCATTTTCAGTACGTAATGTCACAAAAGGTCAGGATGTTATTTGGCACTGAAGACTTTCTACACACAGTGCTGACAGAATTCACACATTCACCCTTCCATCACACACTTAAAACAACCTGCAAATGTTATTACAACAGTCCAGAACCTGAAGTATCTGTACACTAATGAGTCTCATTACACAATTATGCTGTTAGTGTTCCAGCTCTGAAAAACTGTTAATTACTGATCCAGCTTCAGTCTTCCTCATGCCTCTACGCACATGCCGACACGGGTCAATTCAGGGTCAGAATTAAGAAAAAGAAATTGAAGTATAACTACCAATCACTCCAATCAATTAAATATTATATGCTCGGTTTAAATCATGTGCTAAGACAAGGAATGTGATCTCAGTACAGCTATTACTCTTCAGGAAAGCTCTCCCTGTGATCTGCTCATTATGTCGTTAGTTCTAATCATCTCCATGTCCATACATGCTGAGCTCCAGCCTAGATATGTTTATGTTGAAGACATGTACAGTGCGTAAGCGTGAGCAGCTTATCGGAGATGTGCGTGGGAGCTTAATTGCTTCCTGAATTATCAAGGGTTGAAAAGCAGTCGTCTTACAGGCCGGCTCTACATACAGCATTTCCAATTAAAGTGAGGATCCTGAGAGAGGAAGGGTTACTCTCTTTTCATGGGCCCGAGGTAATGAGCTCGACTTAATTGAGTCAGGTGGGAATAAGCAGGAACAAGTGCTCCAGGCTACAGCTAATCAGGTAGCTGGAGCTCCATACCATAGAAAACCTATAAGCATAATGCCCAGAAGGAAACCTGATGCACAGAGCTTCAGTTAACACTTTAAAGCCCTGTTGTGTTCAGAAGGGTGAAGCTGAAAGTCTTGCCAACACTGGTGGGTGTTTAAGGGTTCACGCTGAGCTTGAGAAATGCAGGTACACGTAAACTCATTAAACTCAGTCCAAGTAAAAACTAATATTCAAGTATTATGCAAAACAAACACACAAATCTCATGTTTGAATACTATAAAGGTTTGTACATGTGGGTTTAGTCTCAAAAGCACTGCAATTTCAAAGAAGGTCCATTTACTCATGCATCATGACAGCTAAAGCAGTGCTACTGGTGGAAACGAAGCCTGTACGTCAAATCTCAGTCTGTCGAGTTGATCTGCAGTGAAACCTGCAGCAATAAACCCTTAAACACTGAAGACCAGCTACATGAATTTGCTTGTGACTGCAGATAGTGTACACAAGGATCATTCTGTGATAAAACACACTCAGCAGCAAAACAACCAGCGCTGGTTTACAAAAAAAAACACCTTTCATACTCACGGCTGAAAAGGGATGAAGTGCTGCTTGTCTTCATCATCCATTTTGCCGGTGATGATGTCAGTAACGTCCATTACTGAGGAGAAGAAAAAAGATTTATTACTGCAATGCTGGATGATCCTCAAATCAACAGGGTAGCTCATTCTTTTCATGTTTTAACAAAACGCATCTTGTTAGGGTCACTGGAGGTCCAGACCCCATGAAAGGAACAACAGTCAAACCGACCCACCTGTCTGAGGGAACAGGTCTGTATGGAGTCGGTATACTCCAGCATCATAGGACCAGGGTACATTTTTATTGTTACAGGCCATGATTCTTCTTAAGAAGGAACAACGAATCAGAATAATTATACTCATATGAAATCTAATAGACTGCAGCACGTGTGACCGGGGACTGAGTGGGACTGTGGTAGCCTAGCGGTTAAGATATTGGACTATGGACCAAAAGGTCCAAGGTTCAAATCCCACCTCTGCCAAGATGCCACTGTTGGGTCCTTGAGCAAGGCCCTTAACCAATAGTTGCTTGGATTGTAAGGCTGTACCAATTGTAAGTCGCTCTGGATAAGGGCGTCTGCTAAATGCTGTAAATGTATTGCCGTGTAATCCAACTGCAATCTTTCTTTCTATTATGCTGAGCTTACAGGACGCCCTTTACATCCAATATTAGAAATGTTACATCACACAGATTGCAGAGGTTTTCCACAAGGTGAAACCCATTTAAGTTCAGTTTGCAGATGTAGTATCATTTCAGATGTACCGAGAAATTTACCCAACATCAAAAGCTCAACGCGCAAGCTGTATAAATCGTAAGGCAAGACAAGCTCCCAATGGAGTTTATTTCATATTCCAGGCAATATATATGAAACAACAGACTAAAAGATTCAACAGCAATGCAGTAAAGCAGACGTCCCTGAAAGCTGAAAACAGTGCTTGAACGACTATTCATTAGTTTACATTTAGTCTAGTCACTCATTAACAAGATTATGCACGGCCTTTGTCTCGGTCACCAATTTAACCACTTGTACATTGTGTTTGACTCTTCACATGCAGAGCATCTGGGCAAATTGGGTTTTTGTAACTGAAGAACCCAAAAGAGATCACTATTAAAACTAACTAAAGACCTAACATAAATCCAATTAATGAGAAAACAAGATTTAGTCAAGACTTGGGCTTGAGCTGTTAATATTATCATATACTGAGATCATTAAAAGCAGATCAGAAATTTATGTACATTCAAGTGACAGACTGGTGATCGAAAGGACTGGTCTATGCTGCAAAACTGGCATTAGCCTGATTGTTAGCCTGATGTCTCTAGGTTCATAGAAATTAGAGTCTCTATCAAACTGTCTTGATAACGTAATTCTGATTAAGGGAAGAACGAACGGGGCCATGTATTGTGAGATTTTGAGCCAAAATCTCCTTCCATGAGTGAGAACATTGAAGATGGAACATGGCTGGATCTTCCAGCATGACAATGATCCCAAACACACCGCTCGGGCAACGAAGGAGTGGCTCCGTAAAAAGCATTTCAAGGTCCTGGAGTGGCCTAGCCAGTCTCCAGACCTCAACCCCATAGAACGTGTGTGGAGGGAGCTGAAAGTCCGTGTTGCCCCAAAACATCACTGCTCTAGAGGAGATCTGCATGGAGGAATGGGCCAAAATACCAGCTACAGTGTGTGCAAACGTCTGACCTCTGTCATGGTTATGTTACAAAGTATTGAGTTGAACTTTTGTTATTGACCAAATACTTATTTTCCACCATGATTTACAATTAAATTCTTAAAAAAATCTACAAATGTGATTTTCTTTCTCATTTTGACTCTCATAGTTGAAGTGTACCCATGACGACAATTACAGACCTCTCTCATCTTTCTAAGTGCAAGAACTTGCACAATCAGTGGCTGACTAAATACTTTTTTGCCCCCACTGTAGCCATCATTATAAATGTGTGACACCAGAAGCTTTCCCATATGGTATTTAAATTACATGGCTTATATAAAGTTCAGAAAAAAATTGCATGTCACAAGACTGCCAGTCATCTGCTTCTTTCCAATTGAATTATCATATTTTTATACCATTCGTTCTTCAGAAGATAACTGCTTCATAATCGACTCGAGTTAGTAGACAGATCGTTACTGTTTAATTCAGTTTCTCATCAAATATGTAGGTCTGTACACCAAAGTCATCCTCAAGCTGGAATGAACCGAGTGATTTCAGCCCGGCTCCCTTTCTTCTCCACCCCCATAAAAGTAGTTCATTTCGGCTCCACAGCGACTGAGAACATTTCTTTCTCCAGCAGCCACCAGGTACGTGACTCGCCAAATGGAGGCAGCGGGGTGTTGATGAAAGCGTCACGGTTCCTGTGCCTCCCTATTCAGCATCTCAGAGGAACTTTTTGGTGGGGAGGAAGGTAAGGAAAATGACAAAGATAAAAAGCCCTTCTTTCTCCCACTTCAGAAATGTTTGATGTCAAAGCTGACAGCTGCACATCCTCCTACTTTCCTTCTGAAGAGATACACATCTTCCTCCATCTCCCCACACACACACAGAAATGCAGCGCCAACATCACATCAAAGCAGAAAGCTCCTCACAATACCACATCACAGCATGGCAGAGGGACTCCTGGTACACACATCCTGAGCACCTCCCAAAGAACAATTCTAATTTACTAAGGTAAGAAATGAAGAGGAAAGCTGTCTTGCTTAGCGAGAGCGTCGTGTGCGAGTCACTTCCCATCACAGTGCAAAGGACAAGCAAAGGATAGGGAATAACCATTTGTGTTGGGGTTTACTACACACCAAACTGTCATAACGTTACAACCACCTTCCTAATTTCATGAAGGCGACACCCCCTCGTGTCACCAAGGCTCTGACACCTCCCGCCATGACCTCTGAAGATGTCCTTTCATATCTGGTACCAAGATGTCAGCAGCAGATCCTTTAAGTCCTGAAAATTGAGCTGGAGCACCAAAAGATCAGACTTGTTTGTTGAGCACATCCCACAGATGCTTGACTGCTGAGATCTGGAGAATTTGTAGGCCATGGCTGATCTCTGCATGTTGTTCATCCCCTCAAAGGCTCAGTACGCTTCCTCTCAGCCAGCCACGTCAAGAACAAGCCATAACAACTCAGGAGATCTTTGCAAAATGGCTAAAAATAAAAAAAACTAAAAAGAACTGTAAAAAATTGTTCTAGGCACCAGGGTGGGACAGCGACAATTCGATGGCCATGATCATGGTTCATGTCCCAGCCGTGCCTTATGTCTAGGTGAGACATCCAACAGGCACAATTGGCTACGTCTGAGCGATGGCCAGATCCCCAGTGCTGCAGAGAAACCACTGCCAAGCCAAGACTGGCACCCTGTCCAGGGTGCACTTCTGCCTCCACCCAGTGAGCTCCAGCATTGGCTCTGGACCAGTGGGGCATGGAGTAGAGCTAAAAGTATAGACCAGACATTGCCAATAGACATTACTCAAGTAAAAGTAGATGTTGATGACTTGTGTCTTCCAATTATTTTGTTTGTTTTTTTCCCATTAGCTGCACAGTGCAAGCTGTGCATCAGTTTAGTACCAGTCTGACTAACACACATGACTTAGGAAATGCCTTTCAGGCTTGAAAAAACAAACTGTGGCAATAAATGAATGCTTTTGCATTAACACGTCTCTCTCGCTCTCTCTCCTGCACTTGAATTTATTTTCGAGTAGGAATGTGCAAAGTAAACGTTCATTAATGGTGTTTTAGTCTCAAGTCTTAAAACAAGCCCATTTGGATTGACTCTAGAACACAACAGATATAACAGCACAACATTTAAGCACCGTGTAAGCCTAGCCATTTAGATGCAAGAAGAATGCAATCAGATTCTTGAAGACGAACACTTGAAGATGAACCCACCGAGTTTCATCTCCTCTTATCGTCCAAAGAGATGAGGACTGATTTTCTCTGGTGATGAGCATGGGGCTGAGGGCCAATCTAATTAGTGTACTATGAAGCAGACATCTCCTTCACCAGGGAGAAATCACTCACCGATTCCTCACTCGAGTCGCGTGACCTCTTATTATCAAATCTATTCATGCAACAAGGCAGGACGCCTTCGAGACCCCTTTTCGAACCTCCTCTCTCCAAAGCTCTCAGAAGCTTTTCTGCATATTTTCAAATCAGACTTACATGACTGGAGTTGCTTTTGCTAAATGATACATCTAAATTTCAAACAGCTTAGCCAGGCACTTTCTGTAGCGCTACTCAATAAACCCCACAAAAGGATGTAAAGAAGCACCAAATTTACCTGCCACTCCAAAAGGCCTCCTCAGGCCAGACGTCAGTTTTTTAGCGTTGTTGTCTCGCAGTTCCATGCGTCCAACTCGGACAATCTGACAGACAAAACTGATTTTCTCCCTCTTCAGATCCTCACTGCCCAGATCCTGCAAAACAACCATGAACGTGCATTATGTCAAGGGGAAAAAATCCAAAAGCTGTTTATGAGCAAAGATTTATTTTGTGTATAATCCAATAATTCAAATACTAAGCACCTTAGACAAACATGAATATCAGATTGTTTTAGAATCCCTTATATTTCAGGTAAATTGACATGTTCAGTTACAGTTTCCTTCTGCTTTTCCTAGGACTGCATTTGTCAGTTTACAGAGACATAAAGAGGCACAGTTCTAAGAACTATGAAAAAGTGTTTAATCTGGAATGAACCAAAGAACCAAAGCAAGTGAATAAGGGACGACCAGAACAAGGATTCATCTCCCTGTAACAACAACCCTATCGGCACTTTAGTGCTGGCAGAATTGATGGAGTTTAGTCCTCCATTCGGATTCTTTCTCTCCTCCAAAATCCAGACAGCTCGAGGCACTCGCTGACCTACAGCCCTCTTACCTCAGAGGAGATGTACATGAACAAGTGAACATCAAAAGACTGCGGAATTGGGCAGACAAGATTGGGAGGGAAAATGAGAAAATCACCTTAAATAAATGAAACAATGGCTTGACTAGAGGTCAGATCTGATATTAGATGTATACACAGTACATACAAAAGTCTGAAAGGCCACCATTAGATTAGATGTTGTGCTATAATGACCATAGATAATTTCTATACAGCTTCTATAAGCTTCAGTGCTAAGTATTTAGTGTGAGCTCCCCTAACCCTTCTACAGTCTGAAGAAGCTTGATCATGAATGGTGTTTTTGGAAGGGTAGCAGCCAAGAAACCACTTTTTCGCAAGTGTGAATAGCCTGAGATAAATTAAAGCTCACAAATATTTGTTTGAATTGAACAATGTGTTATATATGGTCATTATACCATTGCTAGAACAACAAATCTAATGGTGACCCAAGACTTTTGCACAGTATTGACCTGTATATAGACTGTATATAGATGGCTAGGCAAAAAAAACATAATTACTGAACCGAAAAGGAAATTGCAGTGTTACAGTAGAATTAAAGGGGTCATATTAGGTAAAACTCGCTTTTTCAGTGCATGTGCTCTTACACTTAGGTGTCCTGAATGCCTGTGACCCCAGAACCTGTGAAATCTCTAGGTCTCTAGGTCCAAAAACATCAGATTGAAATCACACAGGGTCTTCTGATGGATCCAGGCTTGCACTCCTAACCTCAGGATGTGGGTGGAGTTACTCAGATAGGGGGCGGTGCAAATGACGAGCCAGTTTGTGACATCTGAATCAGAGCCCAAATCGGAACGGCTCGTTAAGGCGCTGAAAACAACACCTGAGCCTCTGCATCTGATTTGGCACAGTGCCTAATTTCGGATGGAGAGATTATATGATGGAGTGCAGCTGCCTCGCTCCACTGAAGAAACTGCTCAGAGTATTATAACATTTAACTAATACCTTAATCAAAAGAGGCTGCTACTGGCTCTTCTCAAAGTTAGCTTAGCATCAGAGTGCAACAATGCGCTCTCGTCTCTTCATTAAGGTGTAATTAGTGCGCCACGATACCGCAATTACGATGTTAAACGAACAATAGAGGAACAATAATTAAAGTCTGACTTCATAATCCAGTAATTACTCAGCTGGGACGTTTTGCTTTCTTCGGCTAAATGTCAACCGAACCACTGGATAAATGTTTACCTGTCAAAAGACAACATGAACCAGCCTATACTGCGATAACATGGAAAAATAGAGCTTGAACATTGAGAGTAGAGAAATAAATTAAGCCTGTACAGATCATGGCGTTTAACATTTCCGTCTTCTTGTACGACAATTTAGGCAAACACATTAGTATAACTTAATACAGGCATAATATGGTGTTTATTTAAACTGCTTTCAACAAACAGCTTCATTGGATTGAAAGTGTTCCGTACAGAGCATAGTATAGGCCCTTCTAACCCTTCTGACACAGCAGTGCTGCTGGAGTTCTAAACTAAATCAGTGTCACTGCTGGATTGAAAATAGTGGTTATCCACCACCCAAACAGTACCTGATCTGTGGGGGGGTCCTGACCATTAAAGAAGAGTTAAAGGGGACAAAAAACTATGTAAAAAAACAGATGGACTACAGTCTGTAATTGTAGAACTACAAAAATGCTTCCTTATGGTAAAGTGGACCTGATAAATGTGTCACAAACAGAGTGCTAACAAGCTCCTCAAAAGCTTCCCCAAGCCTCAATTCTTTGTGCATAATGAACAGATTTGAGATCGTGGAGATGATACAATCAAGTTTCATGTGAAACTGTCAATGGTGTTCTAGTCGTTTGTGTCACAACTCTTGCTCGTGACGCCAATAACAATTAGTGATCAGTTAAACTACATTAATGTGGCCTTAAGAGTCCAATTTCATGCTGTGAAGGAGAAACATCTTTATTGTCACAACGTAACAATCAGATTCCATTTGAGTACATTTAGTAAGGCACTGCAAGGTTAAGTGCAGCAGAAAGCCAGAGGCTGTACCGGAATGTTCTGAGCATTTTGTCATTGGTGTCACAACCAGAGATTCAGCCCATTTTGAAATGACTTATATGACGAAATTGGCACAGTATGACAAAAACATTTGGAGCATGTGTGTCAAGCCAACAGAAAGGCATTTCAGCTGCTAAGTACACAGCAGAAGACATGGGAGCATACATACTGTGAACACCGCTCGCAAGTTGTGGAGCTGATCTATGTCCTTCGCCAATCCTGAGCTGGACCACCGGACCAAGTAGTTTTCACTGAGAGAGAGAAAATGAAGTGCAATTGAGCCATCCTGCCGAACGCGAGCCATTTCTTGTTGTACCTCAAAACTAAACTTTATTTTCTACAGTTTTTCAACACTGAATCTAACAAAGCATGTACGTAACATTTCATGATGAGTATTCAATGCCAGGCAAATTTCTTTAATATTTAAATTTCCCCCATTACTGATACTCAGCCCTGTTACTCTTTACACGAGTTTTCAGCACAGAATTAGCTAATACATAAAATGTAACCACATGGCATCCATACGAATAGCATTAAGACACTGAGCACTTTCTAATGATTTACCAAAACATGTATTTTACAACAAAGAAACAACATCTAAAATAATTTGGTAATAAGACCAAGCTGAAGATTGACCTTCTCAGTCTCAATTATCAAATATACAGGAAAAAATAAAGAATTTATCTGTGATCTCTCCATAGTCTCCAGAAGATGCAGCTTCCTATTGAAAATGTGACTTGAGGGAACGTTAGGGTAACAGGACTGTGAAATGACCAAAATATATATTTTAAAATACATCATTATGGATTTCTGATGGAAAAAATATTTAAGGTATATATGAGATATGGAATGACATTGCAAAAAAACTATTTCCAAAATATTTAGTTATAATATTTAATTCTAAAGTGCAATGTTAGACAGCAGGAACAGCAAATAAATGCTATTTTTTAGTGTTCTAAGTAGATTTTAGTAAGGTTTTAAGTTATATACCTCATTTTCCATTGCATCACTGCGCAGGACACCTCATAATAATATAATGTTTCTTACAGCTAATTATATTAATGCTCTGGGGACAGACAAGGCATCCATTCGGTGGAATGGATCTATTACTAGCCAGTACATACAGCTAATGTACAGTAAAAGACTGCGAATTTAGCAGACAGGCTACAGTAACTGTTCATCTCAGGCTGATGTTACAGAACGTATTGAAACTCATGTGTTATGTTTTAAAAAGCCAGCTCAGGGCAGTTCTTTATTGTTTAAGGTCGTTAAAATGTTTAAACCCAGAACAAGACACTTCCAGAACAGCAGAAGTGAATGAGTCTGGTTACACAGACATGTGAGGCATGTAAACACTTGTATCTGTTACTACAGGCGTTTTGTGGTTTCCAGGCCTGTGCATGCACTGTGCTTTGGGAAGGCTAGGTGTGTTCCTGTGTGGGGTATTTTGAAATCAATTCGCTGTCTGTACATGCAAACCGTGTGCATGTGCGCTGATTTTTTGTGTACAAGTTTGCATCTGTAAAAGAAATACCTGATGAATTTGTACTCGTTAGGATCGTAGAGGGACATGAGCACCTCAGCATCCTCTCCGATCTTACACACCACGTTCTTCAGGGTCACAAACAGAGCGAAAGACGGTGTGGAGGCAAACTTGGCCTGGCGACTCAGATCCAGATTCTGTCTCTGACACTGGAGGGGGATGGACAGAGAAAGATGTTTTGATCACAATTAAGAGCCATGCATGTTCCCACTACAGTCTGCTAGTGAAATGTATTGAGTGGTTCTCCTGTGGCATTCAGAAATGACCCGGTCAGAAAATATAGCTAACAGCCTGTTGATTGTTAGGAATGCTGGGTATTGTAACAGTAGACCAGCTGCTGTGTTCATGTTGTTGAATTAAACATATGAGTAAATATAATGAACTAGTTCTCGGTGATGTCATAGTGGAGGGCTCCCCCTCATTCACTCTACTGCCATTTCCCTGATCCGAGTAGACAGAATAGACCATTGTTATGGAGACTGAGGTCTTTCATAAATCCTCCTGGCCTTGGTCTAGCACCACTTCCTATAGACCAGACTGCAGGTTAGGAAGCTCTGTTCAGATGATGCGCTCAGATGATCAACACCCCCCCTCTATAGAGACCACTTATCCCGTTTGATGCTGTTCCCTTTAACGAGGCCATGATGTTTCCTGTCAGGAATGCTCTCAATCGTGCAGGTTGTAGAAATGATTTCAGCGCTGTTAGAGGGCAGTTTGGAAATCCCTTAAGCATCTGGGGTGGTAAAAGAGCTGCTGATGGGCCTCCTTCAACATGATGGGTCTTGAGTGGGGTATGACCAGGGCACTGGAAAACTGTTCCACTCACTTCAGGTGGGGATGTGTAGGATCACTCCTGGCTTCGTGCTGGAAATCCACCATAATTGTAAAACTCCCTTTAATCATGCCAACATTATGATGGAGGTTGTTCTCCACTAGGGTGGATATCTCCAAGCAGAAAGTAGGCCTGTTCTCGTCATGATCAGAGATCAGTCCCATCACAACCAAACTATGGTTGGGTATTGGAAAAACCGAGTTCTGATGATTATTGCTTCAAATACGTCTGTATTAAGAAGGGATCTGATTTTTGTTCTTGTTAATATACTCCATTTTAAAGATTTGCATTTGACATCTTTATATTTAAACTATTATTAAAACATATTATTTAGATAATTTAGTTTATTTCCTACCTAGAAACTCTAGGCTTGCCCAAGAAGCTTGGGTCATTTTTGAGGCTTGGTCCTGCCAAGGTTTTTTCCTCATCATATTTAGGGAGTTGTTTTCCTTGCCACTGTCACTGTTGACTTGCTCACTCGGGGCTGTGGGCCCACGATATTTGTAAAGAAGCTTCTATGACACAACGTGCTATATAAATAAACTTAAGGTTAACCAGACCTCATAGTCACTAAGGTCCTTAACGCAATCGAGGGAGTGTATGGGACGTGCTGGACACAAGTGTGTGACCCATGGAGGACAAGGAACAAATCGGGCGCAAAGAGAGAAAACGTTGCGATCTGCAAACTTCACAGAATACTACGCTAGTCCAGAGTGATGCGATCGTCTCCAGCTAGAGCAATACCAACAGTCAGTGCTTCGATAACCAAAACGTAAGTAGTTTAAGAGTAAAGACTATAATACAGATGAATTATTGCCCCCCGGACACCACGCAAACTGAAAAGTTTACTGCACAAATAAAGAGGATTAGATAAGAAAGGAGAGGGGTGGACGCAAGCATACGGGCGAGACATATAGCAGGAACAATTGGTCCATTGGTGTATCAATGAACATACTAACAGTCAGTGATTCATTAACAAAACTAGTATTTAGAGTAAAGCTAATACCAGTTTTCAAACACAAAAACTGTTTCTCAATTTGATCGAGGTATATAAATACTACAGACAGATACATTGTGAGACAGGAGACCCGAACCTGTCAGAGCCACTCTGCAGTTCTAACTGCTTTTAGAGTTATGGAAAAATGGAAATCATCTGCTATCACAGAAGTCCCAGGACCTAAATCCTCAAGAGAACCCAGAGCTCGGATCGCACGAGTCTCCTTGTGACGCTTGTGTATCTTAGATTAGGACCCCCCGATCTGTTGCTGCTGCAAGCACATCATTCGATTGCATGGTGTATGCATGAGCCAGACGCAGCGCAGAGCAGCATGATGCTGCCGAGTGACTGAAGTGAGAGACTGTGGATGGAGAGGCTCCTGAATCTTCATTAAGAAGGTGCAGTTTTGAATTAATTTTTTAACAAAACAATTCAATTAAAATAATAGTGGGAAACATACCGAGTGGAGGGTTGGAAGCAGAAGAGTGCATGCGGCGAAGGTGCAGATAGAAGGGTGCAGAAAATGTGGAAATCTCGAAGCACGATGAACGGAGTGAGTAGAAAAAAGTAGGCAAAAGCATGCAGAAGACACAAATTCCAGTGAGTTTTGGAAGCAAAAGACGTGCATGCGAGTGTCAGAAAATGTTCTGCATCTGCAATGCAGAAAAGGTACAGGTGGGCGATATGGTAAAAACATATATAACGATAATCAAAGCCATTTTCACAATACAGGATTCCTAAACACTACTATTCAAAATAATTATCCCATGCAAAGTATCCAAAACGTGCTGCAGCTTTATCCAATTAAACAGTAATAATTGCCACTTTATAATGAAACCATGCAGGTGGTCAGTGTTCTTTAAGCACTGGTGATATCACCTCGATATCTTCGAAAAAGCACATCGTCTATCACGATACGACGATACGAAACATATTCCTATTGGCCCACCCCTAAGGGGAAAAAGCCTAGGAACCACTGGGCTGTGTCAGTTTGCACCCAGAAAGAGCTTTAGTGGTTTAACAACTTGGGCCCCTGTGCTGCCGGATAGAACCCGCTGTCCTCCCCTCAAATGACCCTCAGTTGGATTAAGTGGGTATGGGTTAATTGAGTATTCCTCTTTCATTAAAAGTATTCCACTGCTCGCTTACCTTCTCCTCCTGAATACGCTCTTCGATCTGTCTGGACGCGGCTTCGTGAGCTCGGAACAAGCTGATAGTGCTGGTTAGATCTGGATCCAGAATGTTTCCATCCTTATCTCTCACCACCAGGTCCAGATCCAAAACCCTGAGCACCAGAGCAAGAGAGGACTGGATTTAAGAACATGGACACATGCAAGATATGGAGGAAACCACAAAGCACATCAGATATGAAGGGGTTCTGAATATAGAGATAACAAGCATACATGATGACAAAACAGTCATGTTTAAAATAAACATTTCCATAGTGTAACGCTGAAATGTTTCAGGTATTAAAGTAGAAGAAATCAGCTTAGACTGATCTCAGTAAACAGTTCATTCCAGCTTTATAAATCACTGAAAGAGGGATTTTGCTCCCATTATTAGAGCTAAAATGCCACATAAGCAGGATGAAACCTGCTCTCAGTGTGTTCGGCTGTTCAGCAGAGCTACAGTGTTTACCATTAACACAATAAAAACACTAATAGGATATAAACTAGATCTAAATTTCCTGAACTACAACAGCACTTGAATTGGGGCAAACAAAGAATGTGGGTTTGCATCTCTATACTTTTAGCTGTGTGTGACTCTGTCCTAATACTTTTGACCATTTGCTAGTTTGTGTCCCAATACTTTTGGCCTTGTTTGTAAACGATAATTGTAAGAAGTACAAGGGATAACCATATATACTTTAAGCCCAGCATCTTCTGATGAATGTCCAGTGGGAGCCCAAACTCAGACTGCAGCAGGACCATAACCCAAAACTGCTCACAGCATTGTAACAACTACATGAAGACCTAAAAAGATCAAGGAGTGCTGACAGACATGGACGCCTCTCAGTTACCCGACTTTAGGCTTTATTTTATTAACCTAATGCACGTCTTCGGTGATGTGAGAGGAAACTGGAGTACCCGGGGTAAACCCACAAAGAAACAGGGTGAACATGCAAACTCCACACAGGTGGAGTCCGAGGTTGGGATCGAACCGAGCATCTCTAGAGCCGTGAGGGGACTGCACTGACCGCATGTGCCCAGTTACCTGACATAAATCCCATCAAACATTTATGGGGGCACTTGAAGATTCCGTAACACTACATGATGCTCTTTGTGATATTGCGAAATCATGACGGATATCATGGACCAGATTTTGCACATGAACCCAAAGAGTGCATGCTGTCATTAATGCAAAAGGGGAACCTACCAAATACTAATCCATTCTGACATTCTGAATTTAACAGATCTTTTTCCAAAGATTCAACTTTTCACACAAACTTGTATGTTGATTAGATTTAAATTACTTGTGATGACAAACATTGTATTAAATTTTGTGAAACATGGAAAACAGTATAAGCAGCACTTTCCCTTGTGACCTCAGACTTTTGGCTTTCACTGCAAATCCAAAGCAAATTTCAGTCCACAGCAGGTCTGAGAGAGGGAATTTGTAAACCCATCTAACCTGCAGTGTTTCACATGGCTAAGTCATTTCCACTTATGCACCAGCTGGTTAAACTGCTACCGTCCCCTCACCATGTTTAACCTTGTACAGCTGGAAAAGAAAACATTTACAAAAAAAACACTCTTGCTGAAGTTTGAACCGGAAGTCGGTTTGTGCTCTATTTTCCCCACCACACAGACACAGGTCAGTCACACGATGCACATATGAATTTAGGGGCAACCCATACAAACCTAAACCCACCACAGAGGGGCAAGTGGCCTAAATCTGCATCATGGGTCAGTGCGTCCTTCAGCTATTTTTTGCTGTGGGTTTATTATTGGAGGATTAATGAGCAGTTAGCAAAACCAAAAGCAAAGTATCACACCAAGGACCTACTCACACAGAGTTGGATTTTTTTCCCCCCACAAAAAAAAAAATATATAACAAAAAAAAAAACCTAGCAGGACCTTCATATCAAGTGTGCTGTTTTTTTGTTTAAACACTGAAAACTCCGTGTCTGCTTTTGCTTTCTTTAACTTACCTTTCCTTCCTGCTATGCTCCATCATACATTTTCTTTAACACTTTTATAGTCAGCATGCTGCTTGTCCTGTAAACTCTGTTGCTACTAGCAGGATGAGCTGTTCTGCCTGACAACCGAGCTCTGATTGGTCGGCCTGATTTTAACGCATCCAAACAAGGCAGAAATTAGAACGCAGCGTTGCAGTCCGTTTCGGACTCGGCGTGAAGGACGGCATTAATACACGCGTGATCTATTTTTAAAAAGTTTTTTCCGTACGTAAAAATCGGGCTTGATGTAAACAGGCCATGACTCTGTTCATGAATTCAGCAGGCAGAGCTACAACTCAAACATCAGGATTACATTTAGGAAAAGTTACTCTGTAAAACCCATAAATATCTGGACATATCTAAACACTAGCCTGACCTTGTTCCAATATTCGCATCATACACAATTAAAAAGGCATGATAACCACAACAGCTTAGACTCTGCGATTTGAGCCTTAAAAATCAGGCTTGGGTGTACATGGCAGAATATCAAATCCATTAGACAGTGTGTGTGAGACGTGGTGGCCTAGCATTTAAGGTACTGGACTATGGACCAGTAGACTCTGCCAAGTTACCACTGTTTGGTCCTTGAGCAAGGCCCTTAACCCACAGTAGGGGTGGCTAGACAGACCAAAAAAACAACCCACCTGCAAATTTCCTGATGCCACAGCCTGCGAGTCTACTAAGGCAAAAACACCAGGCTATTCAAAAAAAGCTCCCTCTTCACCACTGTGGTCCGGTACAGCGACCACACGTGGGACTGTGGTGGCCTAGCAGTTCAGATATCAGACTATGGACTAGAAGGTCCAGGATTCAAATCCCACCTCTGCCAAGCTGCCACTGTTGGGTCTTTGAGCAAGACCATTAACGCACAACCGCTTAGAGTGCAAGACTGTATCAGTTTTAAGTCGCTCTGGACAAAATGATTAAACATGAAGGTAAATGGCATTGCTGCTAACACTGCACCTGACCTTCAATCGATCTCATGATCTCTCTCCCCATCAATCGTGAACAAGCTCCCGAGATACATGTTCTCCTCCAATTGGGGTAGACTCTCACCCTCTACATATAGGGAGCATCCCATCTTTTACCAGCAATGTGAGAGGAGCATTTGGACCCACCATCGGCTAGATCCAGAGTAAGGGTGCAGTTCAATGCCCACCAGGCACAAGAAAGGGGGTCCCTGGTGTAATGGATCTTTGCAACAAAGAAAAAAAAAGGCATCGACGTCGTGTGCTGGAACATAATTATAGTTATACTAGATGATATGATTCCTTCAACGAGTTCAAAGTAATTTAGTCAAAGGCACATTAATCAATTTGTTGCCTTTTGAAACATGTTCAATTCAAGTTACAGAACGGATTAGCTTTGTACAAAAGTAATAATTCACAAAAAGGCAATGCATTTCTCGCTTTTTAAATATCACTGTTCGTCTACAATTCTGCCTCAGTTCCATTACATCATTACAGACGCTGCTTAATAACTTGTTTCCATAACTGCCTAAAGTCCCTACTGATCCAACTGACATGGTTCTACACAGCCAGCATTGTTAAGCTGTTTATTACGTATGCTGTTTGAGTAGATCATTAGCCATCGTCTCGAATTCGAATTAATATTTGAATGGTTTGTGAAGTTTGAAACTTTGATACGCTGCTCTACTTCATGTCGGAAAGATTAAATAACATTATTTGGTAATATTTTATCATCTCTTGCAGTCGAAAGCCAAAAGTGGTGTTTCTCAGGGGCCAGCACTAAAGCAAAAAAATGTGAGTCTGTAACTCAAGTAATTCAATCAATGTAAATGGGCATTATTTTGTTCAATGTTACCAACAACAGCATGACCAGACATATCACCCTCCTGTACAGACATACACAAACTGTGCAAAAGTCTTAGACCACCATTAGAATAGATACTGTTCGTTTAGCAGTAGAATGACGACCATATATAATTTTTTCTCGGCCTCTTTTTTAGAAACAAAAAAATACAGACAATTTGTATGCAGTATTGAAAACTGGAGAAAAACAAAAAACAGAAAAAGCTTCTATAGGCCTCCACTTACACTGTAATACCAGCATCTGGCAGCTTCATCAGGATACGAAGTTGACCCTTTACAATCAAAAGAAGTTTGATCGGGACCACTTTTTAAGAATGGGAACAAGATGAGAAGGCTAAGATGCTAAAGCTCACAAAGACTGGAATGAACATCAGTGGAAAAGAGGATTATGGAATCCAAGTTTGTAATTTTGGGGTCTAAACATGGCCAATGTTATATATGGCCATACTACCGTTGCTAAAACAACAAGTCTAACGATGGCCTAAGACTTTCGCACAGTACTATATATATCCACATGTCCCATGCGGTCAGCTGGAACCCTAATGATTACTAACTCCATACACACAGACAGAATCAGTGTGTGCTGGAGGAAGCGGGAGGTAACATACTTGTTCCCATAGTCGATCTTGGAGGTGACTTTCTGTTTGAGCTCAGACAGCTCATCCTGTGGAAGAGTCCCTGACAGGATCTGAGATCTCCACTCAATCAGGTCGTAGATCATGTCCCGAACTGTGTTAAACATCTCACGCTTGTCACCCTGTGGAGCAATCGCACACACACAACGCATGATCGGTCTGCGTACACACGGCACTCGGGGCTAATTAAGCTGTCATGTTCACTCATGTGAATGGGAATTTTAATCAGTTAAGATAAAGACACTCGGCTCTACTCTCACCACATAGAGGTCCCGCCAGATGGAAGCCCATTCTCTCAGAGTGGTTGTGACCTCATGGACCAGAGGCAACTCTGTGGGAATCACCGTCTCCTTCGGTCTGAAATCAGAGCCGGCGAACGGAGAGGAGAAGAATGAAAGCATGAATGATCTCCGTTATTTAAAGTCACATCATTGTCAATGGTGATTCTAGTCAGACACGTACTGGGGAGAATCTGGAGCAACCAAATAACTAACATCTGGGAGGAAACCAGAATACCCGACATGAACCCATGTGGACACGAGGAGAACATGCAAACTCCACACAGGCGGAATCCAAAGTCAGGATCCAACCAGGGATCTTGGAAGATGTGTCACCATGCCATCTTAATCTATAATTATAAATACAAGTGCACGGCTGGACCAGGAGCATTTTGCTAGCCCACGGCCATGGTGACCAGATTTCGACAGGTCTTCGAACATGCATGATTTAACAAAGACTGAGGGAGGGGAGGCTGGTCGCATGGGATCGTCCCACACTACTGCAACTCCGGAATCCCCAGATCTACTGGCTGGGGAGGGATTAACACTGAAGTACAAAGTAGTGGCCATGGTAGGTGCCATGCTTTCTTCTGCCGTTGTAGCCCATCTGACATAAGGGTCAACCTGTTGTGTATTGACAGACGTTTCTCTGATCACCACCGCTTCAGACTGCGTATTCGACTTTAAGCCTTCCTGTGAGCTAGAATATCTCACTGTTCTAACAGTGGATTTCTACTGTTGTAGCCCATCTGACTTCAGGATCAACCTGTTGTGCACTGAAAAACGCTTTAGGCACTCCTGTTAGCTGGAAAAAGTCTCACCAAGTCTCATCGACAGGGTGCTTCCCAACAGATCTGATGCTTACTTGATGGTTTTGGTTTTCGCACCATTCTACGTAAACTTCGACGTTAATTTGGTTTTCGTTACTGTGTTTCAAATTGTGTAAACACTAACAAACTATAACACTAGCACCTGTGGACCTGTGGACTGTGGTAGCCTAGCGGGTAAGGTACTTGACTATGGACCAGAAGGTCCAGGGTTCAAATCCCACCTCTGCCAAGCTGCCACTGCTGGGTCCTTGAGCAAGACCCTTAACCCACAATTGCTTGGATTGTAAGACTGTACCAATTGTAAGTCGCTCTGGATAAGGGCGTCTGCTAAATGCTGTAAATGTAAATGTAGCACCTTTTTTATTTATAAAACACAGAGTGCAAAAAAACTTGTGATGTCGGCATTATCGGCCATCGATCGCTCTCTAATTATCAGCAGTGGCCATTACAAAACTCATACTGGTCGATGACTAAACGTTACCCTTGACATAAATGAAATCTGAACACGATGCTAACATTTCCCTTTTCGAACTACAAATAAATCTAAGAATAAACAGCAAGATCACTCACCCGCTGCCTTCAACCGTGGCCTCTTTCAGATGTATGTAGCAGGCAGGAAATATACCCTGCAAAACAATCCCACATCAAAGGGTTCAAACAAAACCACAAGCTGGTTTGGCACTGGTCATGGACTGGGACTGGATTTGACATGCTTCAGTGCAATTCAGATACGAAACTAGTCTTGATTACTAAGCGGACGTTGGCATCGCGCAACTGTGGGGTATCGGCCAAACCAAAACCCTCTGATAAATCGGGACAAATGTCAGTGCGACCATGCAACCGTGAAGATGATCTGTGGCAACTCTTGACCTGACAAACATTTTGCCCTCATGATAATGTTTGCGGTGCAGTTAAACATGTTTACTTTAAGCCCAAACCTCTTCATCCATCACCTCACCTTCTTTGAGCGTCTCCTCAATCGGTGTCCCCTGTACCAGCCTGGAAGACAGGATGTAATACATTACTGATACTGTGAACACCAGTGATTGCATTACGCTGACAATATGCATCTCATCACAGCAGGTACAAGTGAAGACATTCTGCTCGGAACCAGGGGACGTTTCATAAATCATTCTGACGTGAACTCTGAACAAAACCTAATGGCTTTTCCAATCTGGGTAAGCTCAGGGCCAGACGTGCTCAAATTTATTAGTTGTGAGGCACGATCATTAAAAATGTCACTGCTTTTGGGAGAAATGAAGGTAGCACAGCTGAGAGCTACATCCCTGGCTCCAGCAGCACCTAGAGAGATGGCACTGCTTTCAATGGCAAACGGAACACATTTTTCCTAGAACTCTCTGATATCGAGCTACAGAAACTCTGACAAAGGACTCACCTTCGTACGTCTCCAGTATATGTACTGTATCTCCAATCTGCAGGGACAGCTCTTCATCACTGCGTGCATCATAGTTATAAATAGCTAGGCAAGAGAGAGGGAGAGAAAAAAAAAATTAGTGACACCATTACAGAGGGATGGAAAGATTTTGAAGTCAGGGCCATTCATTCATAAAGTGAGAGAGTAAGCGTTGAGCCAGAGTGGTATCAGTTAGTTTCCCAGACTTATCAGCAGCAATCCCACCGATAATGTCTCATCCGGTGATCCATTTGAAAACTTTCCATCTTTAAACCAATTTATTCTCTCAATCATGAACCCACACAGTTCTTTCATTCCTTCCTCTCTCACTTTCCCTTATCTATTTCAATATAAGGCTCTGCTGCACCATGACTATGAAGTATAACACTTCACGTCGCTGATCAAGGACAAGTGAAAGAGTCAGAATGAAAGAAAGCATTAATAGCAAGGCTCTGACCACAGAACACTGCTGGCTGATCTTCACATATTCTGCTTTGACCACTCGTGTCCACCACTGGAAGCTAGCCTATGACACAGTGACCTGGAATGAAGTCCCGTCAGCGCCATACAAGCACAACCGGCCGTGTCCGAGATCGTCACCTAACACTGCTACAGCAACTCAAATCGAACCCTTGTCATGTTCCATGTAAACTTTGGGGTGGATTCAGGATTCAACAGCAAACTAGGGAACTACAAAGGAACGTGAACATTAGTACTACCAAGGACTCCTTCGAATATACAGTCTAAACTCGTGTTTCGTGGCTAGTTTTTGGCGACTTGAGGTTACAGAAAAATAGATAGTGACATTCATGCCTGATGCTGTTGATACGTTTTACTGAGCAGCCCTCATGATCATACAATCATATTTACAATGTACATAAACATACACGTACAGTTTCTATTCATTTACGCAAATTTGAGAAATAGTCCGTGATTGACGATTGTTTGAAGTCGTCATAAGACTATTTCCAGGCATGCAATACCAGACTCCTCAATCTCTTTGAATAGGGAGAGACCTACATACCTGAAACTGAAAGAGAAATTAACTTTTAAATGCATATTTCGAATCACTAGCATAATCTGACAAAAATGATATAACATACTTGCGTTGTTGGGTTCAAATAACACAGAAAAACATGTTTAAGGTCATTCTGGCTACTGCACATGCGCATCCCGCCACTACAGAGGGGCCAAGACTTGTTCTTTCTGTTGATGAGGCAGGGCTTCTGTACTACAGTCCCATTCATCTGTTTTGAATAACAGACAGGGGCTGGACATCATCCGGTGTTGCCAGTTTAAAGTAGGATTACAGCGCCACCTACTGAGGGTCTGAACCTTGACAGCTTCGTGAAGTAGAATTTAATTGCTGACAAGACATTCGTCACATTTTAAGCTTGGCGACTTTGAGGTAAAGTTCATGGAAGGAAATCTGTCCTGCCTTCACAGGTGGCGAGAAAGGAGTTTGGCGAGATAACGAGGTTAGACTGTACAAATGAAATATGATCAAAATTAAAAACGCCAAAGTTCATGCATTATTATTGTAATGCTGGTAACTGTTTTGGCCAGATTAGGCACCTGTAAGTTACAGGCTAAAGTCCAAAATATCTTCCCCCTGAAATGTTGTTTACTATTCTCTACACTGCACATACTAGCAGAGCACTGTATGCCCATATGGAACAACGTGGCCATAACAAAACCACTTGTCCGTGAGGTCAATCCAAAAAAAAGATAACAATTGATACAGAGCATAAAGATTGGACTCTAGAGCAAAGTAAAAATCTGATGTGTCCAGATCTACACCATTTCAGAACGACAGGCCCATCAGGGAAAGGAGGGATTCAATGAAGCAGTACTACACTGAACAAACCTCTAGAGGCAGTGTTATGATCTGGGGTTCCTTCAGTTGGTCAGGTGGAGGCTCAGCATGTGATAATGTGGTAATAAAATCAAGCAGTTGAGTAGCTGAATGCTCCCAGTGACCAGGTTATACCATCAATGGATTTTCTTCTTCCCTGATGGCACAGGTATACTCGAGCACAACAGTGCCAAGATTGATCAGGCTCAAATCGTGAGAGCGGTTCTGGGAGCACGAGGAATCATTTTCACACATGAATTGGCCACCACAGTCCTGACCTTTACCCAATCGAAAGTCTTGGGGATGTGCTAAAGAACGTCTTGCGACGTCAATAAAAGATCTCGGCCAAAAATTCCCATGACTCTGGATGGAAATAAATTGTGATGTTGCATAAAGTTGTCAAATGATGCTATTGCGAATGTGCTGGGTAATCACAATGGCCAATGAAATCATCTGTGTGACTTTTTCTTTTATGGCCTGGCAATGTATTTAAATTTACATCATTCAGCAAACCCAGATTTAAACTTACGCTCTTCCAACCAGTGGTGCGGAACGCTAAAAACAGCTCCGGGTAGTTACATTTTGCACTGCACTATGAAAATTATAAACAGTACTGTGCAAAAGTCTTAGGTCACCATCAGATTAGACATAGCACTGTTTTAGCAATGGCATATTGACCATATATTATTATTTTTTTTAGATTATTTCTCAGCCTCTTTCTGAGCATACAACCAGAAAATACAGGATAGTTCTTTACAGTTTAAAAAAAAACTGGCAGCTTCATCGGAGTGGCAAGTTGACGCTTCTACAGTCTGAAGAAGCTTGATCTGGAATGGTCTTTTTGGAAGGGTAGCAGCCAAGAAACCACTTTTTCAGAAGGGAAACAAGGTGAAAGGCCAAGATGGGCTAAAGCCCACATAGACTGGAATGAAGATCAGAGGAAAAGTATTATGGAGTGACAAATCCAAATTTGAAGTTTTCGGTTCCAGATATCACCACATATTGGTGGCCTAAAACTTTTGCACAGTACCATATCTGTATGCTCCATATTATTAATTGTACCTGTGTGCTCAGGGATGCTCTGAGGGTCAGAGAGAATTGGTTGAACACGACGTTTGGGCACGTGTGGACGACAAAGACAATGGAGCATGAGAATGGATTTTCATCCCCATGCAGCTGACTAGTGTACACACACACACACACACACACACACACACACACACACACACACACACACACACACACACACACACACACACACGTTTGAAGGAGTGTTTGATCTTGCAGTAAAACTAACATCATCCACAGCAGCGAAGGCGCCTGGAGCAACGAAACGTCTGGGGACCGAGTCGTTCCTGCTTCAATTCGGAGCTTTGTCTCCTGCTATAAAGCCAAATCCCAATGCTAAGAGTCAGTGCACAAAGACTATTACATTACCTGAGCAATGATCCCATTACAACAGAGCTCATAGAGCTTAACCCTTCTAACAGCCGTAACTCACTGAATTTATTTACTTTCTTAATTCCACAGTCTGACCCCTATAAAAGAGCAACGGCAAAACAAACTGCTCATACAACAAGCTTTACAGAACTGGATTATACTCCAGCACTGAGAAGGTACAGAATTTCTACTGGACAGTCATACAAGCCATCAATTTACAACCCATTTCTTTATTTGATCAATTTGGACACCAAACGTGCTTTTGCCCCCAAATTCGAACAGAAATTCTGACTTAGAACACTGCTAAAACCTGAACGTGTATGACCCAGCCTCAGGGTGTGTCTGATATGAATGGGATTCCAACTTCAGATCAATCAGAATTCAAACAGCCTTCCAAAACCAATCAGGTATGAACTTCAAGTTTCTACTGTATTTTTCCACGAGTACTTGGAAACTTCTGTGTTCGACTATGAGTTATCTTGACTTATGTTAGTTGACTGTGAGAAATCTTAGCACTTCAGTTGTTGGAAGACACCAATTTCTCTCACCACACACACAGAAGGAACATTGCACAATCCTATATTGCATTCAATTCCTTTCTTAATTATACAGGTCTTTAAATAGGACAGCCCCCGAGCACATTTACATGCATTTAATAATCCGATATCTGCAGAAAATCTGATTTTTGGCAGTAATCTGACCCACGGCTTTACATGCACTGGAGTATTCAGACAATGGGAGACCTCCGGGTTTACACGACTCAGAAATCTACTTTGCAACCAGCCAATAATCTTACAGGATAAATGTGTCGTGAACTTCAAAATTCAATATTAATAAGGACATTCTTGTTTTTCTCGAGTATACACTGCATTTAAGTCTCCACAAAGCATTTGAGCCGTTTCCCCGCCTTTAATTCCATTGAGCATTTAATTCTGGGGTTGCCAAATCCCATTAAAAACAAAAACGCCACAGCCAATGGAAAAACAACGCTAATACAGCCAAGTGTTTAGAGCAAGCAGACCTGGCAACCGTGTTGGTTAGGCTGAGAAAACCGAATGACCGGTATAAATGCTATAAGAAATCCTATTACCAGGCTCAAATCCAGCCCTCTTTATATGATTTCTTACTCTGATTTCCAGATCGGAGTACGCTGTATACATGACCGCTTGAATAGTCAGATAACTGCAGAAATCAGACTGTGATCGGATTATTAAGTGCATGTAAACACACTCAATGAAGTATTTTAGAGCCAAGTCTAGACTCCAAACAAACAAGACGACAGGAAGGAAAAGCACCTTTGAGATATAAGCAAGGCAGCCTGAAAGGAATCAGGCTCTGAGAAAACATCCTCCTTTATGTGACTTCAGTGCCTTGTATATTAAGCTCAGACTGAAGAACAATATTAGAGTCATATAGATCAAACCAGTACTGGCTGCATGAAAACAAAACAACTGGAACCCGTTGTGACTGGGAGCCTTCACATGAGCATAAACAAGGATTAGATGAATTGGAACATCTTATAATAATAGCAGATTATATTGCCACACATCAGCAGTGCAATACACCTTGCGGCATCTTAACACAAACCAGGAAACACATGATGTGTCATGGCTGAATGCTGGACTGCATTAGACCCTGACCAGAAGCTAAAAGGACCAGGCAGTTCGTTACAGCTATACTTTTGTACTCTATGATTATGTACAATTTTAATCCATGGGAATCCAGGGAGGATGATTTCCAAGCCAAAAAATGACTAGATGATGATTGGAGATTTGCCCATGTCAGGGTGTCAGGATTATAACTGAACACAAATTAAGTCACGTAAACATGAGACAAATGCATATCCCTTAGAATATTAAATTAAAACCCCACAACACAATTCATGGTCCATAAATGATATTATTGCCTTTTTGACATCGAAATAAATATGAATGATACTTATTGTGGCATGAACAGCAGTATGCAAAAGTCTTAAGCCACCATTAGAGTAGATATACCATTGTTTTAGGAACAGTATAATGGCCATGTACTCCATAAATATTTATCAGTTCCTTAAAAAAATACTGAAAAACAAGAAATTTGAATGCAGTATTTAAAAAAAACAAACTGATAACAGTGAAATATCTGAAAGCAGCTCCTTTAGGCTACCGTGGTAAGTATTTAATGTGCGCTCCCCTTACACTTGAACAATAGCAGCATCTGGCAGCTTCATCAGGATGCCAAGTTGATCCTTCTACAGTGTAAAGAAGTTTCATCAGGAATAGTCTTTTGGAAAGGTAGCAGCCAAGAAACAACATTTTCGTAAGGAGAACACGGTGAAAAAGCTAAGATATGCTAAAGCTCACAAAGACTGCAATAAAGATCAGTGGAAAACAGTATTATGGTGAGACGAATTCAAGTTTGAAATTTTTCTAACCAATGGTCAACAATGTATTATATACAGTCATTATATCATTGCTAAAACCACAAATCTAACAGGGGCTTAAGACTTTTGTACAGCACTGCATTTTAAGCATTAAAGGATCTATAAGAGTCTTGGTTCATCTTGCAGTTTCCCCATGTAGATTTCTTCTTTTTAGACAGTCACTTTGTAACAATGTCTCAGTCTTGGTCTCGGCAGCAGTAAGTTGAGAAAATCAGTCCAGATTTCTCTAGTCCTCACCATAGATTCCAGCTCCAGCTGGGGAATCCCCAGATGTTCCCAAGCCTCTGTCTGTCCCAGGTCTGCAATGAGGTCTCCATCCAGAGTGACAAGCCTGGAACTGCTCTACAAAGGCATCCCTGTCCATATCACCTCAACTAGCTCCTCTCAATCTGACAGCAATTCTACTCCGAGGTTCCCCGAAATAATACATTCCTCACCCTATCACAGAGAGCAAGTCCTCTGTAGTAACCTCATTTCTGCAACTCCATATCTCAGGACAGAACGTAGGTAAACGAAAAGCTTTGTCTAAGCTCTTACTTCACCAGCACAGACAATGAGTGCAAAACTACTGCTGCTGATCCGATCCATTTGCCAATATTCGTAACAATGTCAAATACAATACCGATCAATTTTAAGTCTTGAAGCACCATGACACCGAGTAACAACCTAGATCCTGCACACTTTGCATCAGCTCTATATCAGCCAATATTCAGAGCTTTAACGTTACAGCAGTACTGGGCGACATGACCTCAAAAAAGGAATAATTTTAGGAATACATTACCACATTCCACATAGTTCACTGAAAATATAATAACAGCTCAACGGGTGTATGATCCGAGTCGTCTCAACACATGACATCGATTATTCAAAACACTGTACACTTACAGAAGTGGAGACTGTAGTTCACACCCCATTTAAAGTGTTTTGTTCCTCCACTCAAAAAAGAAAATCTATATTTTGATCTGAAAATCAAAGAAGTACATCAAGAAAAACATCGCGATATGTTGCAGTATCGATTTTTTAGCCCAGCCCTATCGGTTTCGACTAATAAGTTAGTAAGTGTTAAGATATAAAATCAGAATTGGGTGCATCACTGTCTTTGAAACAGCCAGACTGATCCCAGCATCCAGGAAGCATCAGTAAACAGCAATAAGCACTGAACGCCAAATAGATTCCAGCGAAGAGCTTTCATTTACTTTTGTTCTGCTAACATTGAGAGAGAGAGAGAGAGAGCTAACAACAGAAGAAAATTACCTCAATGCTTCAATGACAAAAGAAAAACAAAGCAGAAAGTAACAGATGTAGTGAGCGATGTGGGAAGTTAGACAGGGGGTTTATTAAAGTTTGCTCCCACAACACAACACCCTCTGTCTTTAAGCCATGGGGCTGAGGATTTAATCATTGTTACCCCCGGTACCATTCAGGTGACCTGGGCCATGTCCTCCTTTCCTCTCCAATCATTTCCCATCAGTGCTGCTTCTTTTCCTCATCATCCTCAAATACATCACAACAACTTCAGCCAAACCTTCTAACATGGTCGTATGCAGAGTTGTGGACATCTCCAGCCTTTGATTTACTAAGAAAAAACAACAGGGTGTTCCACAAAACACCTGACTAATTTCACCTTCAAAACGAACTGCTAATCCTAAAGGTTCACATACTTTTGACACACACTAATATGTAATATTGGATCATTTTCCTCAATAAATAAATGACCAAGTATAATATTTTTGTCTCATTTGTTTAACTGGGTTCTCTATCTACTTTTAGGAAAATCTGATGATGTCTTGGGTCATATTTATGTAGAAATACACAAACTTTCAAGCACCACTGAATGTTTTGGGTTTTAACCCAGTTTTTACTGCTCAGGGTTTTGGAGGCTCCAGTGCCCATCCCTAAATAACACAGAGTAGGTGCTAGCAGGGTGCAGGTGCAATGTCCTGGAGGAGATCCTAGTCCTTTGCAGAGCTAGGTAACGGTTGCTGTCACAAAGCAGCGGGATAATCATCCAGTTGGCATTTCCTCCCTCAGAGACGGATAACCATCTCTGTACATGATGCACCGTTTATCAGAAATTGCCGCCAATACTTAAACAGAATCAGAATTACTTTATTAATCCCCGAGGGAAATTACAATCATTAGAGTAGCGACCATTTATGTAAACAATTACTGCACCTCTACGTTATTATATACAAAGATTATTGCTCGTAAGCACTGTATAATTATCTTAAGTAATCCTTGAGAGAAGAGATATAGAGTTTGATGGCCACAGGTAGAAATGACCTTCTGTGGGCCTCTGTGGCGCATTTCGGTGGGATGAGCCTTGTACTGAATGTGTTTCTGTGTCTCCTGTGGAACCCAAGTCCCTGCAGTGGTGTGCTGTGAACACCCTTACGCAAAGTATCCAGCTTATCCTGGTCAGGGTTGCGGAGAGAACCTACTCTTCAATTTGGTGAGCACAGATGGAGGCATACCCTGGATATGGTCCAGCCCCCAATCAAAGCACCAACTTCCACACTGGCAGACCAGAGGTTTGGGTTCAGGAACTGCTGTTTCCAGCACCTGGCTCTCAGCTCCAAGCCACAAAAGCTCGAGGGCTCTTATGCAAGACGTCCACCTTTAACTGTGCAGTTCTTATTATAGATCACTGGATCAGCTTCCAAACAACTTAAGAGAAAATAACCTAAAATTCTATGGACACCACCAGAGGTAAGCAGAGCTCAAATGTGAAATAACCCACATTAACAACCCACTAGTGTAGCCCGAAATAGAGAGCTCACATTCTTAATACAATCTGGAACATTACCCAAGAGTTTAGGGGTGATGCAAGAAAAACACCTTCCATCAGAGACAGACTGAGAAATCAACGAAGGGATTAAACGCTCACCACCAACAGAGCAAGCGGAAGAGGATCAAAGCAGAGGGTAGAGAAAGTGAATGACTCTCCGTGTGAGTGAGTCGCCTGCATTTTGGCAGCATTAAAAGGCTCCCGAGTGGCACTGCGCTGCCCCCGTCTCCTCATTGTAAAGCACACACTCCTTCACTGCAGCTCACAATGAATAGAGTCCATTGAGGATCCAGTGGCTGTCTGAAGCCTAGGCAGGAGTCCCCATAGACAGCAGTCAGCCTCTCAGTTTGTCTCTCAAACACACACACACACACACACACACACACACACACACACACACACACACTCAGTAGGTGGTCCCAGTACTTCAAAAAGCCTCCGAAAATCTCCAACAAGCCAAGTTCACACACCAGTGATCCCCCGCTGCAACCGAGAAGAGCACTCCATCAGAATCCATTCACACCTTTGAAAAGACTGCTCAGCCCCTAATCACAAAAACTGATTAATATGAAATACTCATCTAATAAGAAAAACAAAATTATATTCAGCTCCATTCATGTCACCCTAACAGTCACACAAAGTATATATCTGAATTATGGACGTGCCTGGTCAAATCGCCCTGGCCCTCATCCCTGCTTGGACTCTACACTAAAGGCTTTTTTATACCAAGTCCAATTTTTACACATGAAAAAAAACACGTCAAGTTTTAAAAACGCTGCGTAAAACCTTTAATCGGAGCCTGTTCTAACTTCTGTGTTGATCGGATGCGCCAAAATTAGGCTGACCAATCAGAGGACTCTAAAGACATGGATATTAAAGAAGAGATCTGGTGGAATAGAACTGAAAGGCTGGAGAATGATGGTGATAAAGCTCACAGTGACTGGATG
The DNA here is from genome assembly GCA_025084515.1 of Ancistrus triradiatus. Taxonomy (NCBI): domain Eukaryota; kingdom Metazoa; phylum Chordata; class Actinopteri; order Siluriformes; family Loricariidae; genus Ancistrus; species Ancistrus triradiatus. Next base: position 87,962 of record JAJAGP010002051.1, read on the forward strand.
GAACTGCCTGATTATTTATCCAAGTGCATTCTAATCTGTTCATGATCACAAAAACACAAACTAGAGCTTCCTGTTGACGATGTAAAAAAGACACGGCAAGACACATTAAGAAGAGGGAAATTAAAGAAAGCAAAAGTGGACGTGGAGTTTTCAGTGTTTAGAAAAGGCAACTGGGGAAAACAAAGGAAGCATAGGATGTTCTGAATGGCTGAATGGCTTCTAACCTTTACCTAAACCTCCATTTTCATTTTAGTCAGAGGTTAGTTAATAATGATCAGGGTTGTTTAGATGAAGTCACTTCATTTAGGACTTTGAGAAACAGCAGTACATGTGATAAATGGCCCAGCTTATCAGCCCAACGAAGCCCAGCTCATTCCAGATCAGAGAAGATAACCGGAAAACAAGAGAACGTGTTAGAATGTCCCCACTGCCACTACACCAATGTCATTGAATTTGTTTACATGAACTTAGTAATCTGATAACTGCAGAAAATCAGATCCGTAATCTGATCAACGAGTTTACATGCACTTGAGTAATCAGATAATGGCAAACCTCTGGGTAATCAGATATCTACTTTGCAACCAGCCAGTAATCTCACAGAAATGTGATGTAAACTTTAAACTTCCAAACTAAATAATGAAATTCATGGTCTAAAGCATACACTGCATTCCAGAGTCTCCACGAACTGTTCGATTCCGGAGTTGCCAGATCCCACGAGAAACAAAACACCACAGTCAATAGAAAAAGAGCACAAATACAGCCAAGTCTTTAGAATAAGCGGACCTGGCAACCGTCTTGGTTAGACTTGGGCACATGTACCGCCTGAGAAAAGCGATTTAAATCAGGTAACTGGTATACATACTACAAGAAATCCAATAACTCAAATAAAATCCAGTTCTCTCTATCGGATTTCTAAATCTGAGTACACTGTAGACATGGCCACTAGAATAATCCGATAACTGCAAAAATCTGACCATGATCAGATTAAGTGTATGCAAACCCACACGATGAGAACGTCCCCTGTGCCACTATCACACCAACGTCATTATGTGTAGGTCAGGTCTCAAACCTACAAGAACCAACTAGGGGTTTTCACGTTCAATCCGACCTGTATGAGTGGAATGAGGAAAAAAAACAACAACTCATTAACAGGAAGGAACGACATGCCATTCCTCTTGTTTCTCTAATGGGATCTAATTGGATACTGTAGCACTGGGGCACGTCTTAGAGCTTTAATTTGCCCCAGGCAGGAGCAATAGCGCTCACCAACTTCACATAGCACCAGAGATCCCTGTTCTCCCATTAAATCAATTACATCCAGCAATCCATCATGTTTATCTGTACTGCTACCGTGGTGAAGCTCCAGCAATTAACCTGGCATTAAACAACACAAAGCCAAGGAGCAACGAGGTGGCAGAGAGAAATGAGAACTCCGGCAGAGAAAAAGCAAGACGCTGCAGAACAGAAGTGTTCTTCTCAGCACGGCAATGAGCCGACTGTCTGATCTCCAGCTGCCGACTAATAAAAGGTCTCCTATTACACAAACACACATGCTGCGATATTACGGCTCATCCAGGATCTAGCATTCCTGGAGAACAGCATGGCATGGGTACACTGGAGGCAAAATCCAAATTCACACGGACTGAGGTCTGCTAATGCCAACTACAGCCTTAATGCCAAGAGGATTCCTGAGTTCCTTTCGGTTGGCTGTCATTACTAACCCTTATAGGGCCCATGGAGACTTATTTGCACCAACAATATAGTAGTGTAGATGGAAGAAATTAAGAAAACAAATACAGAGCAGATCTTCACTGAGTAAGGGCAGTTGTGAATCTGAATTTCTGAAGGCTGAAATAAGTCATGCGTCTAGCATGTTAAGCAAGTGCGCAGAGTACCGAATAAATGACGAGAACCGAGAGAAATTTTCCTAAGCAAAATGCGTCAAAAACAAATTTGACGAGTCACGAGGTGGTCAGGTTGGTTGTCGATTTGTTACTTAGTTTGTAGTTTTGTGTGGAGTTCAGTCTGCTTTCTGTATCTTATATGGCATTTAAGTCCTAGTGCTTCTAAGAACTTATTCAGGTCTTTTGAGGGGGGTGATGTGATGGTCGTTTGGTTGTTGTATTGTATAAAATGGATAATGTCACGTCAAATAAATTTTGAGATTTAATCTCTCTAAAGTTCAATATCGTGATGGGAGGTGTCTTCTTGAAATGGTCTTGTAGGTTGTCTACTCTATCAGAATGTATGTTGATTGAGATGGTAGTACTGCAGGTTTGACAGATTGGGCTGCCCCACCCACCAGGAGGTGTTGATGGGTGAGGGCAGTACGTCAGATTCGATATCTGGTTAGAAGGGGTGAGGTGAAGATTTCCTTGTAGTTGTTTGTATTGTAGAATTTTGTTCTGGTGTTCTTCACCTTCTTGCGTGAGTACAGGATGTGTTTGAATGAAGTTCTTGACCCACAGAGGCGGCAGGTAAAAGCCCGGCATCCTTTTACCAAGTGGGTATGAGAAAGTACATTTACATTAGTGATGCCCAATATATCAGAGGACAGTATTTTATTTCCCGATATATGGATTTTTTACAATTATGGCCAATATTAGAATTTTAGGCGATATTATAAGCAATTATATATTAGACATTCACATATGAATATTTCTGTGTTTTTCTTCTGGCTGTTACTGAAGTTAAATATCTGACCTTACATTATTTCTTTTGGCTTCTCAATTTTAAGCTTTCTTATACACGCAAATGTTCTTCTTGTTGCCTGCACCAATTCAAGAATAAAAAAAGATTCTTACCTAAGTTTTTCCTTTGAGTGAACTGCAACTTCCAGCAAATGGTATGCCTGATTCAACTGTTTTATTGCTTATTATTATTTTATTTCATTGCTAAAATGAATTAGTGATCTACCTTTTAACAACAATCTATTTATGGATTATAATGTCAAAGTGCAGAAAGCAGAAAAGTTAAATTAGTGGTTTTAATATCGGTATCGGCCACAATAATGTGATAAACATCGGTTATCGTATCGGGCCAAGAAATTCAATATCGGTGCATCCCTGGTTTACATGCACTTAATAATTTTGTCAGTAAACTGATTGAGTTTACATGCTCTTGGGTAATAAGACAATGAGAAACCTACAAGTTCACAAGACTCTGGCAATAATCGGATTTCTACTTTGCAACCAGCAAATAATCCCATGGAGAGATGTGAGGTAAACTTCAAACTTCAGGAATGTTTAATTCCGCTAAAAAATGTTTATCATTCCGCCACATCCAATGAGTCCACATGCAGTCTATTAATCCTGACGAGTTTCTCCTGTGAGCGCAATTCTGATTTCAAAACTGCCTTTACTAACGTAATTCCACCACCCGACCACAACATGCACTCCCAGCTCTAAAGCACATGGTAATAACAAAAAAACACCATTCATACAAAAAGACACGCGACTGATAAGTACAGTCAAGGGAGAGAGCTTTCAAGCCCATTATATCTGTAACATGGACGACTTTTCAGACACACACACACTTTTCCAGACAGCTTTATAAGGTCAAAGGCATCATTTAACTATATGCGAGAGCTTTACGTCTAGATTTTCAAAGCAGGACAACAATTTCAGGCAACTCACAAATTCAGGCGTTGGTGTACTGGATGGCAAGGGGGGAGGGGTTATCACAGTGGTATTACCACACATTATTTATTATTGTCCATGAACTTAAAGGCTATCTGTTTTGTTCTCATGCTAGACTCCATCAAGCTATCAAGGAGATGAGTGCTAAGATGTCCAGAAAATTCTGATCTGACTGTTCAGTCCCATTGCCACATCAGATATGCATCGAATTTCATTACCACACATGAAAAGCTGCATTCACACTGCAGGTAAAATCCGATTTACTGCTCAAATCCATTAAGTAGCTTGTTTACAGTTTCTTGTTTAATGAGGCTGGGATCCCACACTAGTCTTAACAGTTACAATACACAGAAGAAGCACTTAACACTCTCAGAAAATAAACACCACAGAGCGTACGCTATCGATTGCTGAACTATTACTCATGTGTAGTGAACGGCGAGTCATAGAAGACAAATAATAATGAGGACAAAGAGCTCAGAGTGTCTTTTGACGGCTTTCTTTGGCAAGGAAGAAGGCTAAATGCAAGAGCGGGGCCAGAAGTGATGAAACCACAAAACAGTCTGTTTTACAGACGTTTTACATTCTACACCCAGTAGGCGTCTTTATCCAGAGTGATCTCAAACCGACACGACCTTACAATCCAAGCAACTGTGGCTTGGGGATCTTGCTCAAGGGGACCAAACAGTGACGGCTTGACAGACGTGGGATTTGACCTTCTGCTCCATAGTCCAGCATCTTACCCACATGCCCAAAGCATTACATTTAGTCAATTAGCAGACATCCTTATCCAGAGCAACGTACAACTGGTCTTACATTACATCTTACATAACATCTTACACTATGAAAAGGGGTCTTGGGTTAAGGATCTTTTTTGCAGAACTTTTGTCCATGTGCCTTGCACTGTAAATAATCTCATCGTCATTTCTAGGGACGAACACACACACCCCACTGTGTTATTTATTATGACTCTGCCACATTCATTATTGACCTGTTTTTTTGCTGCTACTTGCACATTGGAGCTGTTTTGCTAGCCGATACTGTCAGACACTTTATAATACTGTACTTGACTGCCATTTTTGTACAATTAACTAGAGATGCACTGATCGATCGTCTGGTGACCAGACTCAGGTTTTGAGAAAGATCAGCCATAACCGGTCTCATATGACCAATTCCAGGCCGATCACATTTACACTGGTGCAGTGCACACACAGCATTAGCACAGGACTTTCACTATCTTTAATCAGAACTTAGTTCATGTGTGTATGGAGCTTTAAGCATGGCTCAGCCACTCGCCGGTTTGTTTACAAGACCGAACACAAGTTCATGATCAGGAAGTGTTCGATTTCAGTTGTGTTTTTGGTGCTATTTAGTCAACCAAATAGTCTCTCTCTATGTAGCGCATTACTAATGACGGAGTAGGGATTTATTTTGGACACAGCCAGCTCTTCAGAGCGCGCCGTTTACAATACAGGCATGAAGGAACAATTCCGAAAACATTCAGAACAACACATTTAATAAGACATTTAAAAGGACTGTGGTAGCCTAGCGGTTAAGGTACTGGACTATGGACCAGAAGGTCCAGGGTTCAAATCCCACCTCTGCGAAGCTGCCACTGTTGGGTCCATGAGCAAGACCCTTAACCCACAATTGCTTGGATTGTAAGACTGTATCAATTGGAAGTCGCTCTGGATAAGGGCGTCTGCTAATTGACAGAAAAATCGGAATTGACCATAATTGTAAAGATCTGCCCATGTGGAGAGAAAAAAAAACACAGAAATAGCCATGAAAATTGCAATCGGTGCATCTCTACAATTAAAAACAGCATTCTAGTAAGGGAACTACAAACAAACTTTTCCTCAAAAAGCTATAGTGGCTTAGCAGAGGTGCAATATGAACCCCTGTCCTCCTCATCCAGCACCACAACGTATGTATCGAATGACTTTCTTGCTCTTCACGCTGCCATAAAAAAGTAACTCTGCATCCCATTTGAAGAATAAAACAAGCACTTCACCTGTGACATGAATGCAGCTTTAAGCTTACAGCTGCTGATCTAAATTCACCTAACTTAGGATAAACACTGATAACACACAGAACCTTCTCACACGTTTCACCACATCTTTACAGACGTCATTATCTCTACTTTGCAAAACGATTTGTAGCCAAAACGGCATTCTTAAGATTCCAGCACTAGCTGTGATCTATACACGCAGCATTAATTCCAGCTCTGTACACCGGTTCAGCATTCCTGTCATCACTTAATGAAAGCCGCCACTTGCATAAACATCAGTCAGGTCCATTCTGAAACAAGAATAAGCTGGATAAACGTCAGCTCTCTGCATGTGCAGATTAATTGCAAGGAACCATAATCTGATTTACTGTCTAAAACCTGTTTACATTTTCTTTTCAATCTGGCCTGTATCCATTACTAGTCTGAGAAGGTCATGACTGACAGTGGCAGCTTGGTAGTACTGGGGATGGAGCCTAGGGGTGGGCGATATGGTAAAAATATTATATGACGATATTATCATGTGATCGCTGACAAAATGCGTCAGTAGCGACAAATTCGTAAAAACTACTATTCAAATATTATCCCATAATTGGTAAAGTAGTATTCCTGTTATGCAGACAGCTCAGTAAAGTATTCTTTTAAATAAAATCTTATTCAATTCACAACTCATATCAACTCATACACCCCTACAGGACAGGAGTGATACAGCAGTATTGAACCACTAACCAGAAAGTTGAGAGTTCAATGCCCAAGTACCTCCACACCACCACTGCTGAGCCCTAAACAATCAGCTGTTGGACTTTACCATGCAAGATGCTGAGATGTCTAACGAATAGAACACAAAGCATTTCTAATTTGCTCCGAGCAGAGGTGCCAGCTAAATGCTATAAATCGAAATGAAAACAAATTATTTTATCGCAGTTTGAATTACTACAACCCTTATTAACTCTTATTTGCATGCATCTCCCACTTTGAAGCCATCTTCAAGGCATAATTTCTCATTACATGGAGAATGCATTTAATACAGAAGTAACAGGATAACAATTCACTGATTTCCTAACTTTTAGCCATGGGGTAAAACACAATCAAAGTCTATAAAGCACAACGTGAAGGTAAATCGTCTAAAATTTCCATGGCAATACTGAGACTGTATAGATTTTTTCAGGTGCTTCACCCAGTCCCACTGCTACAGGTTTATAAAATTAAGCACCTAGCCATGCAGTGTGCCTTCAACATTTGAAAGAATGGGTCGTTCTAAAGAGTTGTGGTACTGAACAGTTTAAATTTTTTAAAAAGTGCTTCACTAAGTATGGGATGTCTTCGTCCTCCCAAGGTTTCTTCCTATAACTAGGGAGTTTTTCCTTGCCACTGTCGCCCTAGGCTTGCTCAATTTGGGATTGGACGTAGTTATTAGGAGATCATCTAAACTTGTAAAGTTGCTTTGAGACAATGCTCCATTGTAAAAAGCGCTATATAAATAAATCTGACTTGACTTGACTCCTGTAGGTATAATGTGTTGGTGTCTCAATACTTTTGTCCATACAGTGTACATATCAAAAGTCCTCAAGAACCTGCCTGAAAGCAGAGAAAATGCTGAGATATGTGGATATTATAAATTACAGCACAATTAACAGCTCTGTAGGACTGTTGTTGTAAATGCCAGTAAAGATTAACCAATAAAATAAACCAGCCACCCGAAGCATTGGAGCTGTTATTGATTTCCTCCGAGTAGCTGCTGAAATCTCTTTAGATAACAACTTTGTCCATGTTTCACAAGCACAGCAATCACAGCTAACAATGATAACAACGCTATAGGTTCTGCCAGGAAACGGCGTGGGTGCGAGATAAAGAGATAATGAGAGATATGAAATGAGATATCGGGTGTAGGGGGTGTCAGGAAAGCAATACACCATTCTTCAAGCACAGAGGATCAGGGTTTTAATGAATGTAGACCAGACAGTTCTTCAAGCTCAGGGCATTTAACACCCACACCAGTAGCAGGACCAGGCCTGTAGAGACACAGCCCATCAGCTAATAGTGATAGCTCTCTGCTTGGGGATCTGACAAACAAGCCAATTTGTATAGAAATTTGGAGCATGGCTTGTAAAGGAAATTGTCAATCATAATAGCCTGGACTTGTCTTCTTGTTATGCAGTTATATTGTTAGCCATAGGAAAAAAAACAAAAAGGAACAAGTACTACTGGGAATGGAAAACAAACCAATCAGCCATAAGACTAAAAAAAGCTGACAGATTAAAGGAGTAACTGACAGTGTGATGCTTCTGCTGGGAAACCTTGGGTCCTGATGGGTCCTAGGTGGATGTGACTTTGAGGTGTACTACAGTGTATCACACAGTGGAAACATGTATTGTGCTCAGACCAATTGATATCCCAGATCTTTTTTGGAAGAAATGGATTCCATGTCCTCCGGACCAAAGACAAAAAGGACCATCCAGACTGTTACTAGTAACAACAAGTCCAAAAGCCAGGCTCTGTTAGGGTATGGGGTCGGGTCAGTGCCCTTGGCAAAGGTCATTTACACTTCTGTGATGCAGCATTAATGCAGAAAAATAGACAAATTTTAGAAAATTTTCAAGACGACATTTTGTTGACTCTCTAGTAAGTGGCAATGTCAATTATGCTTGAAAGTTTATGAATCCTTTAGAATTTTCTATATTTCTGCATAAATACGACCTAAAACATCATCAGATTTTCTCACAAGTCCTAAAAGTAGATAAAGAGAACCCAGTTACACAAATGAGACAAAATATTATACTTGGTCACCTATTTATTGAGGAAAATGATCCAGTATATCAGTTAGTGGCAAAAGTATTTGAACCTCTAGGATTAGCAGTTAATTTGAAAGTGAAATGAGAGTCAGGTGTTTTCAATCAATGGGATGCCAATCAGGTGCGAGTGGGCACTTGTTTTATTTAAAGAACAGGGATCTATCAAAGTCTGCTCTTCACAGCACATTTGAGGAAGTATATCATGGCAGATTTCTGAAAACTAAGAAAACGTTGATGCTCATCAGGCCGGAAAAGGTTACAAAACCATCTCTAAAAAGTTTGGACTCCACCAATCCACAGTCAGACAGATTGTGTACAAATGGAGGAAATTCAAGACCATTGTTACCCTCCCCAGGAGTGGTCGGCCAACAAAGATCACTCCAATAGCAAGGCGTGTAATAGTTGGCGAGATCACAAAGGACCCCAGGGTAACTTCTAACCAACTGAAGGTCTCTCACATTGGCTAATGTTAATGTTCATGAGTCCACCATCAGAAGAACACTGAACAACAATGGTGTGCATGGCAGGGTTGCAAGGAGAAAGCCACTGCTCTCCAAAAAGAACATTGCTGCTCGTCTGCAGTTTGCTAAAGATCACGTGGACGAGCCAGAAGGCTATTGGAAGAATGTTTTGTGGACGGATGAATAAATGAAAATAGAACTTTTTGGTTTAAAAGAAAAGCGTTATGTTTGGAGAAAGAAAACCCGAATTCCTGAATAAGACACCTTATCCCATCGTGAAACATGGTGTGGTAGTATCATGGTTTTGGGCGGTGTTTTGCTCCATATGGGCAGGACGGCTTGCCCTCATTGATTGAACAATGAATTCTGAATTCTATCCAGAGAATTCTAAAGGAAATGTCAGAGACATCTGTCCATGAACTGAATTCAAGAAAAGGTGGGTTTTATGCAGTAAGACAACGACCCTAAGCACACAAGCCGTTCTACCAAAAAGAACGGTTATGTTAATTTATTTAAATTAAAGAGGAATAAAGGTCATGTTTTGGGAAGGCCAAGTCAAAGTCCTGACCTTAATCCAATGGAAAATGTTGTGGAAAGGACATGAAGCGAGCCGTAAGGTGAGGAAAGGAAACCCACCAACATCCCAGAGCTGAAGCTGTTCCTGTACGGAGAATGGGCTAAAATTCCTCCAACCGGTGTGCAGGACTGTATCAAAGTTACAGGCAAACGGTTTTAGCCTGCAGGTAGTATTGCTGACACAGGGGGGTCACACCAGATACTGAAAGCCAAAGGCTACATACTTTTGCCACTCATAGTATATTGGATCATTTTTCTCAGTAAAATAAATGACCAAGGTATAATATGTTTGTCCCAGTTGTTAACTGGGTTCTCTTTATCTACTTTTAGGACTTGTGTGAAAAAATGATGACGTTTTTAGATCATATTTATGCAGAAATATCGAAAATTCTAGCAAAACCCCAAACCATATTATGGCAAACACCTCCAATGCCCGGACTAGAGCTTCACACCACAAGCATAAAACCTGCTGACATGACGCAGCCCTCGTGTAATGGGTGTGATTGTAACTGCAGCCTGGTTGGTGACAGCAGACTAGTCAGTCACACTCTGTATTCATTCCCACACAGTCTGAATGTGTGTACATATTACACAAACGCACACAGCAACGTCGCACCATAGGTTTAGCTGTCTAACACTTCAACCAACGACTTCACGACTGCATCGTGTGTGCTAATTAGGCAGACGCACTCAAACACAGACAGACTCCTGAAAGACACCATTGTTCAGGGCATCAGTGTAAAGTCATTAATCTTATTCACACACTCATCACTGACATTCAACACGGCCTTGACATTTCTGAGAACAACAACATCGGCACAGCGCTACACTACCTGCTCAAAACACCACCACACAAACACAGGAAAAGGACAGGAGTATTGTTATGAAAATTATACTGTTTATCAAAGGTTATATCAGAAACTCGAGTGGTTAATGCAGCAGGGTGAATTCTGTTTTAATTATCTTAATTATAGGTGGCGTGTTCAGATGCAATTAATCCAGAGATAATAAAATATTTAGTTCTCCCCAAACAGGATTTCTGGTTTTATGTATGACTTTATACTTTACATATAAATTATGTACTGGGCAGATATCTTTATCCAAAGGACAAGTATTTACATTTCAACGTACAACTGAGCTATAGGGTTGAACGTTAAATGCTTTGCCCAAAGACCAAACCGTGACAACTTTGCAATTATGTGCTCAGCCACTCTGTGTGAAGAATTCAGGGGTGGTTCCAGCCAGCACCCTGTGCTGCCAGTTAGGGCCCGGCTCCTTGCAACCAGGAACAGCATTTTCTGGATATACAGGAGAACGAGGTGAGAGTTTAACATTACATTCTGTGAAACTGGATGCTGACAGGATGCTGACTGGACATTACCATATAGTCACACAGTAATTTAGGTACCTTGTACCTAAAGATCTTGTATTGATGATGGGAGATTTTTTCCACTGCACAAAGTCTTCTCCAGCACATACCAAAGATTCTCAATGGGGTTCAGGTCTGGACTCTGTGGTGAACAATCCATGTGTGATAATGATGGCTCATGCTCCCTGAACCACTCTTTCACTCTTTGACCCTTTTGAAACAGATGAACATCTTTTCCACGACCACAGGATGCCTTTTGACATGGGTGTTTAACAAATGAGAAGCTACTCACTGCATCAGCTAGGCTTAAAGAACTTGTTGCCAGCTGAAACATAATCACCAATGCAGTAATTATCCGATTGGAGGCTCTTTTTTATTTTTTATCTATTAGCTTAGTTAATTGCAGGTGGTGACCTTTTTTGGCCAAGCAGTATAAAACATGAGACATTTATTTCTGTACTGGGACTGAGGTAGCCTAGCGGGTAAGGTACTGGACTCTGGCCCAGAAGGCCCAGGGTTCAAATCCCACCTCTGCCAAGCTACCACTGTTGGGTCCTTGAGCAAGGCCCTTAACCCACAATTGCTTGGATTGTAAGACTGTTTCAATTGTAAGTCGCTCTGGATAAGGGCGTCTGCTAAATGCTGTAAATGTAAATGTACTGTAATGTAATTCTTATCTTTGTATCTTTTATAAAAATGTGAAACACATAAGGGAAATGAAAGGAACGCTACCATGTTGTTTTCTGCCTTCAAGACTGCAAATCTTTTTTCTGTCAACAGATGTCGCATTACTGAAGACCACTGCTTCAAAAGAGAAAATAACCTCAAATTGCTTAACCATTTGAAATGCCACAATGAGGGCAGAAAGACCTCCGCATGTCCACCTCGATCTATCAGCCATGATTTTCCACTTTTTGCACCCAAGTTTGAAACGGTTCCCATAGAAACAACTATTGAATAAAAACTAGGCTATTTAAGTGAAGACATACAGTACGTACCTACCAAGCACAAGAACAGGAATGGGTCTGCGCAGAAAAGTCCATTTATTCCCTGAATAAGCTCAGATCTTTTCATTTAGCAACCTAACAAGGCATAATGACCTGGCTGCTGCCTTTGTGGAGATTCCATGTTGTCCCTCTACATAGGTTTCCTGCCACATTCCAAAACAGTGTTAGGTCAGCTGGCATTTTGAAAGCGTCCAACATTAAACATTTGGTTAG
>JAJAGP010002051.1:100122-138933 GCA_025084515.1 Ancistrus triradiatus
GCTGGAAAGGGAGTGAAAAGCCTAAACGGTAAAACCATCAGTGGCTGTAAATCTGTGTATTACTGTAGTAATAATGTGAGTGCATATTAGGAATTCAAATCAACACTATTTAAACTCAATTATCTTTGAAAGCCGAAGTGCTGGAGCACACCGTGTGTGTGTGTGTGTGCTCATTAACACTATTGACTCTTCAAGTATCAACATCATTTGCATTTGTATGGATGTAAATCAAATCTAATGACAGCTGCGTTTTCAGCCAAATAAACAATTTGAGGAAAAACTGTTGCCAAACCCGTCACTGTTTTCCAAAGCACATTTGTGGTTTATAGCTGTTTACAGTCACATCTCAAAAAAGGTTTCTAATAGCTGGTCTGATTGTCAAAGCAACCATTTCAGAAACAAGCTCAACCACATGCAATAAGCACAGACGCTGCACAATTCGTGCTGGGAATCTGATAATACACATGAATACACATTCAGAAAACACACTCTGAATTTCGATGCCCGGCTGACTGGTCCGAGGGATATTCGTCACTTTCTTAGAAAATAAGCTTAGTGTTAATGCCTTTTCCCACATACTCACACTAGACGAGCAAGTCTGACCCCGGGTTCGTTTCACTAGTGTGATTGCTCTGGCATGGTACACTGAACCGTGCCCTGGCACACTTGAAGAAGTGTTATCACTAATTGTGCCTGAGCACAGAACACAAGATCTTCTAATACATGCAGCATGAGCAGCCCAAGATCGCTGCGTTTCATAATCAACCATTTTTAAGGCGTATGACGGGTCTGTGAATCAGAGAGCCCAAAACGACTCTCAAAATAAGGCCACAAAATAAGTACAACCATAAAATCCATTGTGCTGTGCATCTCCACCACAGACAGTAGTATCGTGATATAAGCATGCTCAGGCCCTGAATGGTTGAGCACAATGTGAGCGCAGGACAGTTGGGGAGTACAGACATTTTCCCATCTATAAAAGGCAGCATACAGAAACATTTTGTTTAACTTTGCTTATAACGGAAGCTTCCTCATTGCTGATGGCTTGTGCCTGGCTCTGCACTTTACAGCTTTAACCACTTTGCCCTCGTTAGCTTTGTCAAATTCCGCAAATTCAGCGAATTTTTGGAGTTTTCCTGCACGGCTTATTTTCAGTAGGGCAAACAGCATGATGTGAAGAGATCCCAAGCTGAAAAACTGGCTGTGTCCGAAATAATGCAAGATCCCTACTCACTTATTAGTATCGCGCTATATAGAGAGACCATTTAGCTGACCAAGTAGCACTCGAAACACAACCGAAATCTAAGACTTTCTCAGCATGAACACATGTCTGGTCTCAAAATAACCCGGGGAGCGGCTGAGCCGTGTTTAAAGCTCCGTACACACATTAACTGAATTTTGAATTAAAGTCAGTTAAAGCGTGTGGCTGTATTTGTAACTCTGTCACACGGCACACAGGTTAAATGTGACCGGAACAGATTCGGTTATATGAGACTGATCAGCCGATCACGCTGTAAACCGGCCAATTCCAGTCACCAGTCGATCAATCGTCACATCTCAACATTTTCGCTTAATAATAGGCAAGAAAGTAGCATTTGACAGAAGGCTTCTGCTTATACAATCCAACACAGCCTTAGGCAAAAGTTTGGATACCCTATGGTCAAATGCCATGTTTTTGTTTATCAAAACGACCTGTGCATTAGGTCAAAAATAACAATTCTACAGATTTTTAAACATACATTTTAAAACCTAATGGAGAAATATTAAACATAAATTGAAAGTGGGTACCTTTCTAGGCGACCCTTGGTTTCGTAACAGATTTAATGCAGAAATGTTCATTAAGCATTTTCATTCAAAGTGCAGAAAAACATTTCACTCATTCAGAACCTGTGCTGCTTTCTTCTCATTTACAAAATGTAACTGACCGGGGTGAACAAAATTCTGTAAAAAAAGACTGTAAACGACTCCAACAGCAATCCACACGTGTATTTTTATAATCAGTGTAGTTCATTTTCTCGGCATCTTTACCTGCACTAAAAAGCATTTAATAGAAAAAAACGATTCTATAACAAAATATCACTGCAATACATTCTATACGGGGGTTATTTTCTTTATATAAATATAAAGCCAGTGAGGCCACAGCTCCATCACATTTTAAAAGCTGCTAAGCTCAACAATTTGCTTGTCAGAAATAGAAAAGAAAAGCTCATTCCTCCTCTGTTCCTTGACTTGGATTTTAATTAACCTTCCCGTTGAATAAACTCGACGCGAACAGTGCAAAACATTTCTACAGAGAATTCCTTACAGGATTATATGCTACGCCACTCTCGCCTCTCTTAATGAGCACTTCCTGAAATACCTGAGCGCTGACTCACATGCCCCAACACGGCTGCTGGGTGAGTTTATGATCCTTTTTCTGCTTCTTTCCTCCTAAACCAGCGGCTGCTGAGAGCAGTCCTGAGGGAGCGCTGTGCTACAAAATCGAGTGTTTCCCTGCTCGCACACACCGCTCTCTCCAACAACGCAGTAAATAGTACACTCTGAAATGCTGCAGAACACAGACCTGATCCCAGAACAGCCTTTCCTCTATGTTTATGTCCTGTTTATTATGGTTTAACATCAAAACTTACTACAGCAATTGAGAAGTGTTATAGGTATAATAAAGCCTCCAAAAACACGTGCACAACTTAAGAACTGTTATATGGTAATACTTTGTAAGAATACCATTTGCATAAATCTCAATAGAACTACAGATATAAACTGTTTTTAAATTCAGCTTTGTTAAGATGCCATGTTATAGTTAAGGTTTACAAAAACAGGATTTGATGCTACACAGTGATTAGCCTCCAAAAACATCTACGAAACATTGTGTACTTTGGCTGGTACAGACCAAAAGGCTTCAAATCTGTAGTAAGGGACTAATGTATAGATCTAGGAACGTGTCAGTCAAACAAGAGGTGGGACTAAATGGAAAAGTACCAGTAATTTATTGAGAATTCATGAATGTCCACGACAGAAGCAAGGTTACAACTGCACTTGCCAAACACATTCACACCAGGGCAATTTAGAGAGGCCAATTAACCTACTCTATGCATTTGGAATGTGGGAGGGAACCAGATTACCTGAAGAAATCCCACACAGGCACAAGGAGAACATGCAAACTCCATGCAGGAACAAAACAGGGGATGTCTAGAGCTGTGAAATGAGAGCGCTAGCAAAGTGCACTCCCGGCTAACAGACATCCGTGGGTGTATCAGACACGTCTGGATTATAGCTGATTTGATTAATAAGGTCAGCATCGGTCACTCGGTGAATTGCCTGAAAAACAAGGAAACCAGACAGTAAAACTTCACAAAGATGGGAAAGTGTACGAGAGCAACGGTCAGCTACTAAACATGAGCTGAAACGCAGCTGCTGCAGTTATTAGTAACCACAGGCGCAGTGGCAGCTCGAGAAATGACAAAGTGCACTGTCTGCTATTCACGTAATCTCAAACTGAAATTGGGCTCTGAGTGCCCAGAGAGCACGGACGCCATCCAAGAAGAAAACTGTTACTATGAAATAGGCACAAAACTTGTATAGCTTTGCCAAGGAACACGAAAGAAGGTTAGCACTACCATCTGGGTAGATGGATCAAAAACTAACTTGATTGGTTCAGTATATTTGGCAAGAACATTAGTTACTACCGAGTACCAACTGTGAAACGCGGGGCGGCAGTGTGTTTATGAAGCTATACGAGAGAGTTGACATCTACACAGCATCTTCAATGCTAATGTACACCAAATGCTGATTGAAAAGATGACTGCCATCGGAAAAATGCACGTTCAGCAAAACCTTGGCGGCACTGGATGTTAAACAGATTTCCATGGCGTCTGTGCTGAGGGACTTCGCTCTGTACATCAAGTGGATGATAAGTGAGGATAATTAACGCTCATTACGACAGATAACTGCAAACAGTCAGACTGCTCAGCTGTTCACTCAGCAGGTCAGAGCAGACATCTGTTACACAAATGTGTGTGACATGTTTGTTGACACAGAATAGCAGTATATGCTGTCAAATTAGCAATAACGCGTTAGCCCGATGTCTAGTTTCACAGGAAATCAGAGCATCTCTCACATTAAACCACCAGCGAACTGACAAACGTCACGGTGATTTAACCACATTTGCTGCATTCACTGAATGTCAAACATTCTTTGAAATCAAACTGTGGTTTACGTTTATTAATTTATTTAACGTCGCTATCAGTGTCAGTGGCCATGTTCGGCGACTCAAGACAATTCACTCATACGCTCAAGTCAATGCCAATTTAGTGTAGTTAATTAACCTAACATGCATGTCTTTGGACTGTGGGAGGAAACCGGAGCACCCGGAGTAAACCCACACGGACACGGGGAGGACATACAGACTCCACACAGAAAGGACTCAGGCCACTCCACCCTGGGATTGAACCCAGGACCTTCTTGCTGCAATGCTACCCACCGAGCCGCCAGGTTCAGGTACTTGACTGTGGACGAGAAGGTTCAGGGTTCAAATCCCACCTCTGCCAAGCTGCCACTGTTGGGTCCTTGAGCAAGGTCCTTAATGCACATCTGCCTGGATTTAATGACTGTACCAGTATTAAGGATGAAAATAATCCTTCAATAAGGGCACCTGCTAAATGACAATGTAATCATGTGGCCTCAGAAACTATCCTATATGGGAACTGTATAACCATCAGGAAAAATGCACGTTCAGCAAAACCTTGGCAGAATCGTTCTGCAAAACAGTGCAGAACGTGGTCTTGTACGCCTTACAATTGCTCCCACAGTTGATTTATTCACACCAACCTGCTTGCCTATTGCAGATTGACTCTTCCCAGCCTGCTGCAGGTCTACAATTTTCTTCCTGGTGTCCTTCGACAGCTCTTTGGTCTTGGCCATGGTTGAGTTTGGAGTCTTGACTGTTTGAGGCTGTGGACAGGTGTCTTTTATACAGATAACGAGGTCAAACAGGTGCCATTAATACAGGTAACGAGTGGAGGACAGAAGAGCTTCTTAAAGAAGAAGGTACAGGTCTGTGAGAGCCAGAAATCTTGCTTGTTTGTGGGTGACCAAATACTTATTTTCCACCATGATTTGCAATTAAATTCTTTAAAAATCCTACAAATGTGATTTCCTGGATTTATTTCCTCATTTTCTCTCTCATAGTTGAAGTGTACCTATGATGAACATTACAGACCTCTCTGATCTTTCTAAGCAGGAGAACTTGCACAATCAGTGGCTGACTAAATACTTTTTTGCCCCACTGTAATTACCGTTATTGACAAAATCACAGAAGTATTGAGCCTATTTTTGGTCACACCCATATCAGCAATACTAGAAGCATGTAGTTTAACAGCCAGTAAAGCTCCTTAGGCTATTATTATCATTCTCAAGTACTTTCAGTTTCATGTCCTCCAGGTAATTTTCCTAATGAATGACTGACAGATTTCTTCTATGTTTGTTAGACTGTAATGATTATTTCTATATTTTGGCTTATGGGGCATTCCAGAAGCTTTACCGTTAGTAGTGTCACCTGTTCGACATTCTGGTGCGTTTTAAGAAGGGAATAAAATACGACCTAATTAGCAAAGCAGAGAGATTGAGATCTGACAAAACCCTTAACAATGGCCCAACATGTCACAATGCTGTGCTGGTCACACCACAGGTTTCCGACAACAAAATAACTCCATGACGAGAAAGAAAAACAAGCAGTTCATATCAAGCACGTGTGAAAACAAAAGTTTATTCAGAACAGTCAGAATCATAGCCTTAAGTTACATTTCTATAAGTAAACAAATAAAACTCTGTTTATCTGGTCAAGCAGCTTGACTGAGCAGAGCAAACTATAAAAGTTACATTAAAGTGAGTAATAAACAGAGCTAACAGCCACAACAGTAAAATATGGCTGCACATCACATCCAGTCAACACTGATGCACATTTCACTTCTGCAACGGGTACTTTTATCGAGGCTGCAAATGTAAATACAGGCTCATTAATAAACATTAAGTCAAAATGTATTTGTATAGCGTTCTTACAATAGAGTGTGAGAAACTATTCGAACCACATTACGCTGTTAAACGATTTGGAAAAAATGCCCGATATGATAATTGGTCCACTTCGCAAGCAAAACCTCATATGATTATCTACATTAACACACAATCCCTGTACGAGGCACACAATACCAGTGCTGAGAACTGGCACCAAGAATGAACATGATGTTTTATTTTCAGACAGTATTTAAGCAGAGTTCTTCATATTCCATTAGTGCTGGTCTTCGATTTCTCTGCTAAACACACCTTCCCAGCGCTAATAGAAACTGTAACGATTTGTCTGGGTAACTTAATTTTAATCAAATAAAAACACAACAGATTTTCCCTTAATGCTGTTCCACCAAAGAAAGAACTGGGCAGAACCCCAGCAAATCACTGCCTATCACATTTACATTTACAGCATTTAGCAGACGCCCTTATCCAGGGCGACTTACAATTGGTACAGTCTTACAATCTAAGCAATTGTGGGTTAAGGGCCTTGCTCAAGGACCCAACAGTGGTAGCTTGGCAGAGGTGGGATTTGAACCCTGGACCTTTTGGTCCAGAGTCCAGTACCTTAACCGCTAGGTTACCACAGTCCACGTCAGTTATCACCGTCACAAATACACAAACACTCCTACAATCTTTAAATCAGCCCATCAAGATACAGCACTTTTCCTAAATACTGTTCAGCAGGAGTGTAAATTAAACACAGAACGCACTAATAGAAATGAATAGGAGCCATATTTAACACTTTTTAATAATCCCTATAGCACACAAGAAACCGGTCGCTGTTAAGCATGCTGATTTCATTGAATGAATCTCTTCAAAGTTTTAATTAGACCCATATCTGGACCTGAGCGAGCAATTTCAAAGTTTCATTTTTCAAGTTAAGCTTGACATTTGCACAAGATTGCTCCTGACCCGATGATAAAAATCTCTGCACCGCTGCTCCAGCGTTAATGCCGCACTCCTAAAATGCAGCTTTTGCCCAAGGAGACGGCGTGATTTACTAAAATTGCAATACCGAGTTCATCAGACCATTTTAAGATATAACCACATCTTGAGCAGATTATCCAAATTCTGATTCTTCTCATTCTCAAGCCACATCAGATAAAACCACAACTTGGAGCCTGCTCTAGAATGGATTTACTGCCTCAACTCACATCTAAGAGGAATGAAGGTTTAACAATCAGAGCAATTTTTCCTTATTATTCCCCACGGGTGGCAAGTCATGAGTGATTGCTAAATCACTGATGCATTGATCCCAGTTCAGTTATATTCAAGGGAAATTGTGAGTGATGCAGCATTTATTAGATACCCTTATTCAACAGTGACAGCTTAGAGGAGATTGAATTTGAACTCACAAACTTCTGATTAGTAGTACAGAGACTTTACCACTGAGCCACCACTGACTTTCATAACTGATGCAAAGTTTGAGGAGCTCTGGGTTTACATTTAATTCCAGGGATAAACGAATGTTCAGTGCTGCAATCAATGAAATGGTCACACCAGCTGAAATTACTTGCCATTACATCTTCTGAAAACAACGCCTAGAAGATCACATCCAGTTTTGGCATTAGCTCTGGGACATGAAAGCTAGCAAACTATTGGTAAAGCTCTCTTCAGACTAGACAGACAGACAGACTATTAGCTATGGTTCAACTACTTTTTAAAATCATATGTTTACTCAGCAGATATGAGTATTCAAAATATTTTAAGATAATACAGTGTGAGAAAGAGGAAGAGATACACATCGCCACAGGAAGCTAAAGTTAGCCCTTGGCATGGAATATAAACAAAACGCATAAGCTTCAGTAATTAGGTGTCAGTAAATTTGACATGACGTTACAATTCCAGTCAACAGGGAGATGTGGAGACCAAATTGGATTTAAACCCAAACCTCTGCCTTCTAGCTGCAGCAGGATTGGGCACCATCTCCAGTGGAGAGATATTTCAACCACAAACAGGGTTCCTTTCAGTACTTGATATACTTTGAGTCTAATTTCTGTACAGTTAATTTAAAGCCAAGTGCCTTTAAACTGACCTGAGAAGGAGTCTAAAAGGGGGGGGAAGTATGACTGCAAATATCGATAAATGGACGAGCGCCAGAGGCACTGCCATATGCAGAGGCACTGGAGCTCCTTTGAAAACCCTAGAAAGATTAGGATCTCTGACAAAGGTGCCATATTTACACACTAAAGAGTGCTTTATTCTTCTTTAATCTTGGATCTGCCAAATAAATGATGTGAAATTAACAGACATATTCAATATATCAAAATATTTGTTCACCTGTAGTAGCTCATCTTTGTGGAGGCTGGTAGTCTAATGGTGGACGATATGAGCCAAAATTCATATCACGATATTTTACACTATCAAGACAATTACAATATATCATGATATGCCAAAAAAAGACAATACTTTATTATTCACAGTTTCTAAATGTTTTTCAAAAGTAGTCATAACAAAGGTTCACTTATGAAGTCAAAACGTAGGGATGAGTCATTTCAGCAGGAAATCTTGCTTTTCTGTCTGTTCGCCACTTGCAGATGTTTGTGTATTTTGTTTTGTGGGCATAGTGAGGGCATTTCTGTTCCAGTGTTTATCACAGCATGGAAAAATCCATATCATGGAACAGCATCATATCGGTATTCACTTCAACACCAGTATACCTTCCAGCGCTATATCAGACCATGGGGAAAAATGAGCTGGGATTTGGACTCGCAACCTTTTGAATAGGCACCGACACCGGCTCCAGGGGTAAGGTTTAATTTTTAGTTTTAAATACTGAAGAAAGTGTGTAAGTGGGGGCCATGCCGATATGCATATTCTCTACATTATTTTATTCAATATGTTACTTATATGTACTATTGTCTTATATTATTAGCTTTATATTCTGTTTATTTTACTCGTCATAATACACATAGACCTACAATCTTCAAGTCAACCCTACTGCCCTGGGCTATCCATCCTGCCTACAGGAGCAAACACCCTGCTGGTGAGAATGTGCAAATTCCATACACTATGTCTGAGATAAGTAGTAACAGCCCTGCACAGCTATAGGAACCCATGGTTAATCATTGCTTTCTATGTAGCACACGTTTCATGTCCATATAGGTTTCTAGAAACTCATTTTTTTTGCACCTCAACATGCAAGTATATTAGAATGAGTCAATATGTGATGCTCTGGAATTAACAGACATCCTGTCAAGGGCCTTGTGTTCCCCCAGTTATAGTGAACCGTCCCACCTAAACACACACACTGGCATATATGCTGTTACTGTTCTTACAAGATAAACACACACTGCACACACACACATACAACAAAGAAATAGGAAGTAGGATGAGTCCCCCACAACCACTACATCACAATGACAAATGCGTTTTACTATTACACTCCTATTAAATGTGTACAGTCTGTTACACTTCCACTAAGGCAAGTGCTCTGTTTCTGTCTCTGGCTAATATTAGCCATCCTCAAACCTGTGGAGCGGTGCATTCAGGGTAAACGATGCCCTCTTACCCACATGCATGCACAACAGCACACCCGAAACTCTCCATGTAGGTAAAGCTGTGGTTAACACGACCATGCATCTATCCAACCTGCTGCAATAACGCAGCCCATGTCTGATCGCACTACGTTCTCATCAGCCACAACACGGCTATATCTGTGCAACGAGCAAAAACCAAAATCTACCTCAGTGGGGGTCAGACGGTACATTACGATGGTTTAACTGCTCATAAAATGAATCAGATCACTGGTTTCTAATCAGGTTTGGTTACTGGGAAACCATCAAACCGTGCTGGACCCACAGCCTTCCTGTCTGGAACTGATGAACCCTGATCCGGTCAGTAAAGGTTAATGCCTTCTGCTGTTCAAAGTAACTTCTCTCTCCACAAATCTGTTCAAAACAGACTTCTCTTTCCTGAGCAATAAAAGCCAGGACAAATGAAACCGCTTCCAGTTCAGACAGTCAGTATTACAGTCTGTAAATGATGACCTACAGCAAACTAAACAAGGCTATCTCCGCAAATTCACCAGCAAATATCTGGGACCGGATGGCCATTTCTTCCACTGTCGCCATTTCTTGTTTTTTTGAACGCTTGGCTTGACGCTTTTCCTCCATTTTGCTCTTCTTCGAGCGAATTAAACACAACGACAGAACCAATGGTAAACACAAATTCAAAATGTGTCTCGTGCCAGATACTGTACACTGTCAGATGCAACATAGCCTACATAAGAAGATCTTAAGATATTTGAGAACAAGTTTTTTTTAGAATATTCTGAAGAACTTGTGTTTGAACTTGTTATTTTCTTGAATACGTTTCGTGAATCCAGTCCCTTTTCCTCATCCATTAAACAGACCTGTATTCAGTGCACTATGCGTAGTTCGGCACTTTCAGTTCAGATACACAGCAGCATGAACTTAGCCTGACCTTTCACAAGCAAATTTCACATTAGAAATAATTCTTGCAGCTGCTAGAGTTGGAGCATTCATGTCATTATGACATGCTTTCACACCAGAAGAACTTTTCCAAAGTCCTTTGCCTTTTTTCACGCCACCGGAACTGGGAACAAACATAGTTCTTAGAAAGCAGTGTACTTTTGTAGCTCCTACTTCAAGGTAGCATCTTTTCTCAGCACATAGGAACCATGAGTGAAGTTTGTTAGCACTCGTGTTGAGCTCAACTACCATGTTTAAATATACGTGAACACCAGTAGCCATATAATCAACAGATCTTTACAAATCTTAACTGGACCAACAGCTCAGGCTTTACTGCCATCTGATGTGGTCTGAAACTGAAGACGGAAGAACAGCTTGTACTACTGCTACATACTGGATTCCTATCTTCACACCACCTTTTACACCAACACACACCAGATTAACCATTCCTGTTACACACCACAGAAGACAACCCCAGCCGGTCATGGATGACTTTATTAAATGGTGTAATCATTCATTATTGAAGTAATGGAACTGCTGGGACCCAGGCCCGAGTCCTGGTAGTGCCTTCCAAAGGGTCGGGATTCACATGCAGAAACGAGTGGCTGTGCCCGAGAGAGGTAAGGCTGGTCAGGGGATCATCCCCCAGCAATGCCACAACGACCCCTGGACAGCTCTATGATAAACTAGAGTTACATCCAGCCATGCTCATGCCTGGGCCCTGTGTTCTCCTGGCAAACGTGCTGGAGTCTCCATGACCCTGATCAGAAAAAGCAGGGATAAAACATGAAAGCCAAAGAATTGGTGTATCTAAGGCGAAGAACATGATTGATTTTAGGAGTCATGTACTTTTGAGGCCAGGGTTAAAGGGATTGTGTAGACAGTTAAGTACTTGAGCACAGCTATCGATTCTAAACAGAACTTTTGGGAGAACCGTGAAGCCATGTGTCAAAAAAAAAGAGAACAGTAGTGCTTGTTCATTTCAGAAACCAGCCCCAACAGTACTGGGATGGACTGGCGTGCCATCCAGGGGTACGAGCTCACCCAGCACCCTGTGTCCTCAGTGGATGGGCTCAACCCTACCCTACGCCTGACCAGGAAAAGGCGAGGGTTCAAATGTGCAAAAAATATATACAGTCCTAAGTCTGAGGCATTCTATATTTGTTTCAGTTTATATTCTGCTGACTCTTTCTTTAAGTTTTACTGGTCACTGCACTTTGTAGTTCTAAAATCACAGACTGTAGTCCATTTGTTTCCCTACATGCTTTGCTAATCCCATTTCCTCTGTTCTCTAACGGTCAGGACCCCCACAGATCAGGTCCTATTTGGATGATGGATCATTCCCAGCACTGCAGTCACACTGATGTGGTGGTGGTGTGTTAGTGTGTTGCCCTGGTATGAGTGGATCAGACACAGCAGTGCTGCTGGAGTATGAAATGCCTCAATGTCACTACTGGAATGAAAAACAGTCCATCAGGCAAAAATGTCCAGCCACCAGCATGAGCACTGATGAAGGGTTAGAAGATGACTAACACAAACAGATGAGCTGCGGTCTCTGACATTACATCTACAAGGTGGAGCAACAAGATGGATTTCTCTAAAATTGGACAATGAGTGAACTGTTTTCAAACCCCCAGCAGCGCTAACACACCAGAGTCAGTACAGCATTGAGAATGATCCTCCACCCAAATAAGAGCTGGTCTGTGCTGGTCCTGTGGGCAGTAAAGGGGACTAACTAACTAAGTAGAAAGACATATGGACTACAGTCTTTAATTCTAGAACTACAAACCGCAGTGATGACTACAACTTAAAGAATACGCAGAATATAAAGTGACAAATATCGAACACCTTTCCCACAGTACTATACATAAATAAATTCCGTTGCTCAAGAGCCAACACCAAAGCGAACCCTTAGGCGCAACAGTCATAAAAGCTTTTTATATCACTGACCTGATATAAATGAGTCAGCCCTGATCAGCAGTTAATCACTCAACCCACTGTCACGCTATGTGGTCATCTCACGTTACACAATCACGATACGATTTGGAAAACGTGAAGTCCTGCGAGCGCCCGTGTTAGTCGTTAGGGTGTGAACTAATTGGCTGAGGCGGTCTAACCAAAGGCAACCCGAGAAACTCGAGCAGAATTCCTTAAAAACACCCAACGACACTGCACGGCAAAACAAGTACAATTAATTCTTAGGCTTTGTGCTGCAGTGTTAAAGAGGGATTTGGATATGACGGATTAAAGCTTTCTTAGGCGTAGCGCTCTGTGCAGGAATATTCAGTGCCATGTTTTATTAGCCGAGCTTGTGTTTTATGGTTCTGTGGAAAAAACATGGCAGCATGAAATTTAGTCATTTAGCATGGCTTACCCAGACAGACTCTCTGATACAATCTGAGCTGGTTAGCTTTAAGAGCTTTGCTAAAGAACCCATGGCACCATCGTGGGCACAGCAGGTCACGGATCCTTAAAGTTCTGGTGTACAGCCTGGTATATCAAGCACCTAACTCACATATTCATAGACGAGCTGCTGTTCAAATCCATCAGAATGAGGAGGAAAGGTGATTTAAGTGACTTTGAACATGGTGTGGTTGACGGGCTGGTCTGGGTATTTCAGAAACTCCTGATCTACTGAGATTTTCTCGCACAGGCCATCTACGGTTTCCAGGGAAGGGTTGAAAGAGACAATATCCAGTGAGGGAAGTTCTGCTGGATGAAAAAGCTTTGTTGATGCCAGAGGAGAATTTGCCAGACTAGTCTGAGCTGATAGAAAGGCAACAGTTACTCAATAACCACTTATTACACCCGAGGTATGCAGAAAAGCATCTCTGAATGTACAACATTCAGACATTCTGATAGTAGAGCCAGACTTTGGCATAAACAACATGAAATCATGGAACCGTCCTGCCTTGGATATGATGTAATGGTGTGGGGGATACTTTCTTGGTACACTATAGACCCCTTAACAACAACGCAGCATCTTTCAATACCACCTAGAGTATTGTTGCTGACCATGTGCATACCTTTAGGACCACAGTGTACCCAGTCTATGCATGACTCAAGGTGTACCTAATAAAATGGCCGGTGAGTATATACACCAACACGCACACATATATGACATAAATACACACAGAGATAGTGGAGAGGCTGAAGCTTATCAGGAACAGCCCATAATAATAAAAGCTTTAATCTGAACTCTGAATTCCCGGATGTTTACTAAGAACCAAAACGAGCTGGAAAAAGTTGCAAAAGCTAAACCTGGAGCCCGTCTCTGTCTCTCCTGGAGCCTGGAGAAACATGTAGCAACATGAACACACTCCCTTATAACCGAAAGCACGAGCTTCCACGCATTTTTCGGCGTTTTGTTTGGAAATGCAGCGCTGCACATGGAGCATAAACAGAGCCGCTGTTTAACTTTATTGCGCTTTAACGCGCCCGGAGTGAGCGCGCATCATAACAAGGAGAAAAGTTACAAAACAAAGTAACAAAACACTCGGACTGTGTCGTGTTATTCCACGGGACGCGCTCTTCGTGTGCCAGTTTTGCTACAAACTTACGTCCTGTAATGTAATCAGTGCTCCATCATTCCCGTTCAGGCCCAGGACACAGGAAACGGCAGGAACTAGGCGCGTCTCTGTCAATTCCCACTCAGGAAAAAAAACTGTCCTACTCTGACTTTGCATTTATTCAAACACGCGTTAAACCAGCCCTTATCGGCCCCGTGAGGAGACCTGGTCCAGCCACACGGCTTTCCAGGAACACAGACAGCAGGGAAAGTGGAAAGCGAGCCGTTAGGAGAAAACCAAAGCAGCGTCTCTTCATTCCTGCTAAACTTCTGAACTGTACTCACCGACCCCGTACTTCTCCTTCTTCGTAGGCACCCAGCGCGTCATTTTCACCCAAATTCACCCACAAACAGCTCGGAATAATGTCCAGCGGTCCAGCCGTGCACCCACGCCTTTATCCCAGGACTTTTTTGTTGTTGCGTTCACTCTTGCTGTGCTGGAGAGCCGCATCTAGGCGCCATTTTCCTTCGCAAATTACATCGGATCCGCAAGGGGGTGCAGCGCGCGCCGGAGAAACTTTTAACCACGTGTTTGGGCATCTATATCCCACAAAATAAAACACAGTTGTGTATACGGGTTTGTACACATTGTGTATAAACAGTTTTTATTTGAAATGTTATGAAATATAACAAATACAGGCCTGAATAATCGCGGTTAGAGCTGGTCATTGTTTGAATCGAGAATTCACACACGTGAATCGACTCTTCTAAGATGAGTCAATGTGGAGAATCGATTCTTTTACCCGATCCCCCTCGTTTTAGCACTATTCTTATACTTCTGTTATTTTTATATTCGTTATCATTAAGTTACTCTGTCATTAAAAATGCAAAGGTTTCTCCATGCCGGTCAGTTTACATTCAGTGTATCCTATTTTCTAAACGAAATGTAACACATCTGCAGCAAACAAACAAAACTTATAGCCTTTACTTTTTGAAAGCAAGAAAGTTCCATTTTTGATCCCCGCTTATCCTGGTCAGAGTCGCGAGAGGTACGGAGCCTGTCCCGGAATTTACTGGGTGCAGGCCAAATAGTTCCCTGGATGGGACAGTAGCCCATCAAGACCCTTGTAATGGGACCAAAACGCAAGCTAAACCTTTAAAGAATTTGTGGATTAAGGGTCTTGCTCGAGAACCCAACAGTGGCAGCTTGGCAGAGGTGGGATGTGAACCCTGGACCTTCTAGTCCATAGTGCAGCACCTTAACCATAGGCTACCACAGTCACACCACACCCACAATTGCTTGGATTTTGTGAGTCGCTCTGGAAAAGGTAACTGACATAGGTGTAAATGTTGTTCTGGTATGCTTGGATCAGACAAAACAGTGCTGCTGGAGCTTTTAAACACCTCATTGCCATTCCAGCAGCACTGCTGTGTCTGATCCACTCATACCAGCAGAACACACACATCAATGTCACTGCTGAGACAGTGCTGAGAATGATCCACCACCCTAGTACCTGATCTTTGTTGGTCCTGTGGGGCTCTGGTTTGGCAACTTTGATGGATAACTTTTACTTGGACCTGGACAAAGATATAAAAAGAATTTATATATATATGTATATATAAAACAAATAACAATAGAAGTAACTTATAAGTGCTATATACATATATACTTTTCTAATGACCTTCATTCCAATCTTTGTGATCTTTAGCATACTTTAGCCTTTTTACCCTGTTCCTCTTCCAAAAGTTTCATGGCTGCTACCCTTCCAAAAACAGACCATTCCCGATCAAGCTTCTTCGGACTGTAGAAAGGTAAATTTTGCATCCCAATGAGATGCTTCTCTTGCTCAAGTGCAAGAGGAGATCACACTAAATACTTGCCACTGTAACCTATAGAAGCTGTTTTTTTCTGATTGTTTTTCAGTTTTTTAATACTGCATACAAATTTGCTGTATTTTCTCCTCTATTCTAATAAAGTGACTGGGAAATAATGATCGATTAAACGGTATATCTAATCTCAAAACAAAGAACTGTGCGTCCCCTATTTTAAAAACCCCACCACCCACTGCTGTATGGAATGTCTGTGAATCAAGTGGTGAATTAAAAAAAAAAGTCTGCTACCAAGAATATCTTATCGTGAGGTAAAGATAGATGTGACCACACCTTCAGTAGGCTTGTTTAGGCTATGTGGCAACACAATCACTGGATCACACAAGATACTGAAGTCAGATCCATTCATTTTAACACTGTCAAGTCTAATAAAGCACAATGTAAATGCAACACGCCTTTCCAGACACTGATGTGTATTTTCTTTCTCTCTTATCAGGGTGTCATATTCAAGATAAGGTTGCCACGACATATCAAACAGAGCAGGCTATATAACCATCCATCACTGTCTGAGCTGTTCTCTTTCTGGGTACGTCTTATATTATACTCCATAAAGAGAGAGCTCAGGCTTGACATGTGCTTCTTCCTGTTGTGCTAAAACACATCAACTGTGCACATTATCTGTGCTGCACTGAGGGGATTCTGAGAACCAATTAAT
Source organism: Ancistrus triradiatus (assembly GCA_025084515.1). Taxonomy (NCBI): domain Eukaryota; kingdom Metazoa; phylum Chordata; class Actinopteri; order Siluriformes; family Loricariidae; genus Ancistrus; species Ancistrus triradiatus. The sequence goes on from JAJAGP010002051.1 coordinate 116,672, forward strand.
AGCAATTACTCGAGAACATATCAAATTAAGAGGAGAGTAACACCCGCACACTCAAGGAGCTGGAGAATGTCTTGTTCAAATCACATGGCAGTTCTTCAGAGAACCTGGTGTAGAAAGAACAACACACTCCCTGCTGTTTTAAAAGATAACTTAGTCAGACATTAGCATTAATAAAAAGTTGTTGAACTTGTGCTAATCACTCAATATGGAAAACATTTTTGGGATAACTTTGACTTGTTTTCTTAGGCGACTTCAGCCTAAGTTTAGTTGTTGATTCCTGAAAATACATTTAACTAGATATCACACAACCACATAACCCAAATTACAAAAACTACACAATTTTGTCATTTGGCAGATGCTCTTATCAAAGCCAAAAGTCAAAGTCAAATCTATTTCTATAGCGCTTGCCTTTTTTTTTTTTTTTGTACAATGAAGCATTGTCTTTATAATCGTATATTATCTTCTATTATCTAAGCCCAATCCCTAACTGAGCAAGCATAGGGCAACAGTGGCAAGGAAACACTCCCTAAACCTTGAAGAAACCTTGCTATGACCAAGACTCAAAAAGTGACCCATCCTCCTTGGGTGGCTTAGATGCTATATGTAAGAATTAAACTAAGTTATCTGATTAATAAGTTAATAGTAACAGTTGAAATAAACAGAAGCTAATAGTGAACAGAAAATATAAAGAGAATATAATAATTAAAATGAAGCATAACTATATGTCGACTAATACTTTAGAGAAAATGAAATATATAATATAGCATATAAGACAAGAGTGAAAATAAAATATTGAATAAATTAACGTAAAAATGTACATATAGGCATTATTTAGTCCAGTACACAGAATCATTGTAGGATCTTGTGTCCTCAGTGGGGAGGTTCTGATGGCATTTCATCATCAGTCAGCCGGAGGAGGGATGGAGTTACTGCCGTCTGATGTGGTCTGAATAACAGGGTGGAGCTAGAACTGAAGATGGAAGAACAGCTTGGGTGGAGCTGAAGCAGAGGAACGTCTTACTATGTGGGCTGGAACTGGCACTGACATCGGCTTACCCATATATCCATATCCATAGCGGCTTACAACTAGTTCATTCTTACAGCATACAATCTATGGAACTAGGAGATAAAGACCTTGCTCAAGGGTCCAACAGTGGCAGCTTGGTAGTGCTGGGATTTGAACCCTGGACCTTCTGGTCCGTAGTACAGTACCATAAATCCTGAGCCTCCATAGTTCTAGAGAAATCACGTTATCACGATCTCTAAGATACAGTCTTAGGTACAACCACCCCCCCCCCCATCTCACCCTAATCCACCCGTGCACAGAAGAGGAAAAAAAATAGGTTTCCTCTACCACCAGTCCACCATATCTGTCTCTAAGAGGGGACATTTACTTTCTACCTAAATGTGCATTGACGCTTTGTGGTTTACAAGAGTGTGGTAATTTACTCCCTATTTTGGGGTGTCCAAGCTTGTTGTCACTGAAGCACTGGTCCCCGTTGCCCCACCACTGGCAGTGTCCAAAAACATGGGTAAGGTCAATTGGTCTCTCCAAAGCATTCCAGTGTATCCCAGAATGTGTAAGAGAGTGTGTGTATGCATGTGCACTGCTTTGTACTGGTGCCCTGTCCAGGGGTGGCATGGCTGTGCTGCCAGTTAGGCTTCGACCCAATTGCAACCCTGAATTGGAGCAGGTATGGAAAGTGAGTGTTTAGACATAGTATATGTCCAATATTCCTGACACACAGAAACTGGAAGTGTGAGTTTTTAAAATAAAGCATCATCAACGCACCAACTCTCTAATATAACTTCTCATTCATTTGTGAGGCACATAAACGAAGATGGGTGAAGAAGCGTGGCCACACTTCCCACTAGGGTGTTCACCCATTGTTTTTACCCCTGCACTCAGCTAGTAAGGACGAACGGGGTCAGAATCAGGCTTAAATACATCTTGTGAACCTCCTCGTTCTTCTGGAACTTCCCACACGATGTAGTTGGCAGATGACTCAGTCAGCAGAGGGCGCTGTGCTGTTTGTTCCCCTCAACTGTTGTGCATCCCTCTGCCTTTCATCCCCGTGTTCCTGAAAGGAAGTGTGTTGCGCAGATAAGCTGCTGTGCTGTCATGCATAAGACAGCTTACTGCGTTTCCTGTTTAGCTTCAGAAACAAGGGGCACAAACAAATGTATGTTAGAGTGACTGCAATATTAAACATGAATTCTATTATTAGTCTAGGTATTAATACTACTGTAGTATTCGTGGTGTACCTCAATTTTGAAAGCTCTTGTACTGAGCTACAGGTTCATTAAAGGAAGGTATCATGGAGGGTAATATCATCATACATGCATGTCATCCAATTTAAAACTCTGGTCGTGTAGCGCGTTAGTTCCCAGATCATATTTATGTTCCACTGGCCGTATCTGTGCGGTTTCCATCTTGCCCGTGGACTTTTGAGTCTCACAGTTCCCTCAGTAAAAGGCAGCAGGGTCCATGTTAGCACAAGCAGACTTGAGGTGACTCTTATAATGTATAATTGAATACAAAAGTTGTTCTGTTGTATTATGTTATACAGTCAAATTTTTATGGATGGACTTTAGCTTGGTTGGTCCGGTGGCCTGGCCAGCCAGTTGAGATGTCTTCCACGACACTGCGACAGCTACCTCTCCAACGTCCCATCCATGGCATGCTTAGCCCTGGGTTTTCAGTGGCCCTCATATCCCTGACCAGGAAAAAGTGGGGCTAAATCCACCGATTAAATCCTTTATTTATTGTTTTATCCGGTACATGTTTTCTTACTTTATTTTTGTTGTATCTAAAGGCAGATTCTTTTCATCTGTGTTGTCCCTGTTTAACCAACCAACAAACTACCAACCCCAGTGACCTCACCCCAAGGGCACAGAGTAATTTTGGGAGTCTTACAAACCACATTTATGATGCTGGAAGCACAAAAACAAGATGTTCCTCTCATATGAGGCTTAATGGCTTCTTTCAGCTCAGAAAGTCAGCAATCACATGACAGGGACAGAGCTTACAGCCATGTGTCTCGTCTTTACTCAGCCAGACCTACACAGACACGAGGAATCAGTTTTTTATCTTTACACGCTTTAAAAAGTATAGACCTACTTTAAACCAATTAGGAGAAGAAATCGTAGATAAAATGAAGCTAAATGTTATAACGAAAAGTTACATTCCACATTTAAATCATTTAATAGATAAAAATGAGACTGATATGTTATAGTTTGGGCTATTTACATCCCTATTAATAGATACAACTTTATAGAATGCTTTTTAAGCCACTTGATATATAAAAACAAAACTGAAACCATTTTTCCCTACCTTGATTCCCACAAATAACAGATTTCAATGTCAAGTATTATCTTCATTCCACCATAGAGGTCTTTCAGTTTCACACACACTTTCATACCTATTTTTTGCATCTCGACAGACTTTGTTTGATCACACATTCTCTTGTCTCTTTTAGATATGCTTCGTTTAGTCAGTTTTTTGGTCACAGCAATAGAAGAGGTTTTTCAGGTCCTATAGTTACAAGGTGTTGAGATGTACAGTATAAACAGGAGAATGTTGTGTGACACTGGTGTGTCATTGATCATGTAGATTCTTGACTCCGGTGCAAAAGTGAAGGGAATAAATTAAAACAATGCATAGTAATGTAAATAATGAGACATTTGCTTGTATGACAGTATTCTCCATGTGGTAGACATTTAGGTCTTCTGTAAGTCTTTTGTTTAGTTAGGACAACATACACAGTCATATTCGGGCTGGACTGGAGACAGCACCACCAACAATGAGAGAGAGAGAGAGAGAGAGAGAGAGAGAGAATGAAAGTCTTTCTTAATACTTTTACTCAGGGACTGTTTGAGCTCTTGGAGGCTTCTTGTGCATCCATTAACACTGCGGATTGCTCTCTTCTTTCCAGGACCACAACACAAATAGGTAAGCAACATTCTCTTCAGAATACCAGCTGCTCTCACAACCATGTTCTCTCATTGTTCGACACTTTCTGCACTGTAATAATATGTACACATATTGTCACATGTTGTGTAATGCATTTGTAATGTGTTTTTTTAAAAACAAGACAAGTCATTTTGTAGCTTATACATGCATATTATAATCCTACAAATATGTTAAATTAGTTTTATTAGTGTTAATAATCCCATAATAAGAAAATTGGCCATTATTCTGTTCATATTCCGTTTATATGTGGACTTTTAAAAAATCTGGATAATCCAAACAGAAAAATCAACAGTTTATCTACACTGGATTTATTTAATCACATTTATGTAACATATTGATATTATAATACAATTATTATTAGTAATGCTTAAAAATACTTTTTTTATTATTCCTGTTTTTTACTGGGACTGTGGTAGCCTAGTGGTTAAGGTACTGGACTCTGGACCAGAAGGTCCAGGGTTCAAATCCCATCTCTGCCAAGCTGCCACTGTTGGCTCCTTGAGCAAGGCCCTTAACCCACAATTGCTTGGATTGTAAGACTGTACCAATTGTAAGTCGCTCTGGATAAGGGCATCTGCTAAATGCTGTAAATGTAAATGTAAAATGTAAATGCCCCTAATTATCCTGGAGAGGGTAGAGTTGGTTGAATGTTGGTTCCAGAATTCACAGGGTGGAGACATCGTGTACCTTGATCAGCCTGGCAGGGGTTGCTGTTGGGTTAATCCCCACTTTTCCCCCTTCTGTCATGCCTATGAGACACCCGAACCAGCCTGAAGGCACCACCGGGGCTCAAGCACGGGCTCACGTGATGGAGGTCTAGAGGATTACTGCACCACCTGAGCTGATATGTTTTTAATTAAATTTAAATATAAGGAAGATGTAATCATTACATTAGATTACATTAGAAATACCATCTAAAATATGCTGAAATGTCACATAATTGTATAATATTTATGTAATTAGAAATATATCTGTCCTGTGGGGGTCCTGACCATTAGAGAACAGAGTAAAGCGGATGAACAAAGTATGTAGAGAAACAGATGGACTACAGTCTGTAATTGTAGAATGACAAAGTGCTTCTATAGGGTAAGTGGAACTGATAAAATGAACAATGATGTTAGAAACGAGGTATACAATAATGTGATCAGTGAGTGTATATATTTGTTAATACTCATTCAGTGTTTAGAGTAAAAGTGCTTAAAAATGTAGAAGTTGCTAGTGCAGGAAGGCCATATTATGTAACATGATTTATGAAACCCTTCAAGGCAGTTAAGTCTTATATCCATTGTACACCAATGTCAAACTAAGACATTAAATCAATTCTCCTATATCCAAGATGTGACATGCTGAGGTCCAGTATGTTTTTCAGTGTGGATTTGGAGTTTTAGCTGTTTTTTTTGGACTAAAGCTAGTACATTTTATGTTCCAGTCTGATACCGGGGCAGCTTGAGTTTCTACCTGAGTTACTACCATGGATATTAAACCAGAAGTCTGGCGACCACAGCTAGAGCCTCAGAGACATGCCAGGCAGGAAAGGGCATCTCGCCTGGTATGGAGGAGATCTGGAGATGAAAGTTGCTGGGAGAGCCATATGGCGGAGGTAGACAGGCCATATGCAGCTCGTCCACGCAGCTGTATTGAAGGTAGGCTGACAGAGGAATGGCTTCAAACACTCGAGAAGCTCCAGGCTCGTCCTGCTCAACAGCAAGTCCCTGCTTTTGTCGACCGAACTGTATCCCTGCCTGATCTGCAGAACAAGGTTGGGCCTGGATCACAGAACTCTTCAGGATATCAGTACCTCCAGATGAGGGAGAGGTCTTCCAGTACAAGCCCCAGTTTTACAGAAAGCTCTCTGGGAAGCTTGAATTCTCTAAACTCGCAGTCTAGGCTGGAGAGCAAAGAGAGGGCTCAGATTAGGACAGGACCCCGTATTCAGAGGGCCAAACTCTGTTGCCTGGATCCGGTCCAGACAGGATGGTTGCCCCTACAGACACAGGTGGTGAAGAAGGATCATTCTAACAGTGCTGCTCAGGTAAGGCCTACAAGCATATCTAATAACCTTAACCACAAACCTTATGATCTAATCAGTAGTGATCGATTAAGTCATTGTTATTCAGTGTTTAGAGAACATTTCTTTTGCCACATCATCTTTCCTCTGTTTTCTCCTTTGATTAAGAGAAGCTAAGCCTCCCAAGAGTCCTCCTCTCTACTCCTATGCGTTTACATGCACTTAATAATCTGATAACTGCAGAATACATGCACTTGAGTAAGCAGATAATGGGGAAAGTTCCGGGTTTACTTGGCAGTAATCAGATTTCCACTCTGCAAGCAGCCAATAATCTCACAGAAATATATGTGACATAAACTAGTAAAAATCTAAAATTAAATAATCAAATTCTTGCTGTGTTTCAGAGTCTTCAGAGTCTTGTTCCATAACCATTTCGCTGCCTTTAATTCCATGGCGCATTTAATTATGGGGTTGCCAGAGCCCTGAATTAAACACGCAGTCAAATAAAAAAAAACCCCAAAAAGATCCCAAATGTAGGCAATTTTTAGAACAGGTAGACCTGGCAACCGTGTTGTGTTAGGAAATTGGGTAACTGTTATATATGCTATGAGAAATCTAATTACTGGAGTAAAATCCAGCTCTCTTTATCGGATTTCTTAATCTGATTTCTAGACTGGAGTATACATGAACACTTTAATAACCAGAAAGCTGCAGAAATGTAAACTTTTAGTGGGCAAGATGCTTTATACGGATGCCTCCTGCACACCTCCAACTGGGGTTATCCAGGCATGGACAACAGGGACGAGCCCCCAGGATGCCTCCTGCACACCTCCAACTGGGGTTATCCAGGCATGGCCAACAGGGACGAGCCCCCAGGGTAGGTCCAGGACCTGCTGGAGGGATTATACCTCCTGGCTGGCCAGTGAACATGCTGGGGACAGAAATGCCTGGATTTCTTTGCTTGCCCTGCTGCCACCACAATTCTGAAATGGATAAGAGGAGAAGCAAATGAAGATGGAAGATTAACAGGGATCTACTCCTAACTTTAAGAGGGAAACGCCCACAATTCTAAGATTTTTCCTAGTAGCACTAAGAATGTTTATGAATAAGGCCCCTTTTTTTTAGCATGCTCTCTGCTGGTCGGCATTGGTTTGGCTTTGGTGGCGGCAGGTCAAAAGTCTTTCACTGTGTGTGTGATTACAAATCTTTCACGGACTACTTTACAACTCAAAACTGCATCTAACGCCTCCAGTACGAGCATCTCACAGCACCCTCTGTGTTCTCTGCTACAAAGCGAGGCAAAGCAGGCTCCAGTCTGCTCCACTGAGAGCAATGTACAGAATAAATCATCTCTACACTCCTCTCAGGATTGATTCTCTGCAGCCTGTAGATGTCTCTCAATCAGAGGGTTCGGGGGAAAAGAGTAAATGGGTAGAGATAAAAAAAAAAAGAAAGAAAACTAGACAGAATAATAGCATGAGCAAAAGAAAGAACTCAGTCTTTCTGTGGTAATACCAGCTATTATGAGATTTAAAGGTCAATTAAATACTTTCATATTAGAGAATAAATGTTAAAATATGATTTATCTAACAAAATGGCTAATCCCACAGTTAAATTACATTTGAACTACAGCAAGGCACAGCTCATCATCAAAGCAGTCTCAGTTTCCAACTACTTTTCCTGCTAAGGGTCACAGAAACAGGCTGAGTAGTTCAGCCCAGACTTCTTCAAAAGAATTCCTCGCCTCGTAAGATAAAGTACGTCCAGCAACCCAACAGTAAAGTCCATTTTTGCCCTCCATAAAGTTCATTTGTACCCTCCATCTTAGCGTTTTGGTCAGTATCCAAGGCTCATGACCATACGTGAGGATAGGTTCATAGATTAACTGGTGAACATAGATCTTTGGTAGAAGCAACTACAATGACGGCAAAACTTCTATCGATGACGCATTGCATTTGTCAATCTCAAGGTCTCCTTTTCCAGCACTTCTAAACAACATCCCAAGGTATTGCACTTCAGCTCTTACCTAATGAAAGCGCAATATCTCTCCTCTGTGAAAGTGCCATGTCCTGGAGGTTCTGATTCTCATTCCAGCCACTTCACACTCAGCAGACAAATGCTCTAGTACATGTCAAAGGTCCACCTCAGTTGGTGCTAAAAGGAAATCATTTGCAAATAGCAGAGACATCACCTCTGACCCTCCATAATGGACCAGTCTCTAGCCTAGACTGCTCTTTGATATACAGGTAAGCGCCGGTTACCAACTGCATTATGTTCTGTGAAACACCATAGTCACACAGACTTTTTATGCTATGGTAATGTAAATATAGGGGTATCATAAGGGTATTTTTACAAGAAAAGCGTTCGCAAGGCAGCAAATGGGAAACAAAGCAAGAAGCTGATCTCTAGAATAAGTTCACAAATGTTGAGTAGATAAATCAATGAAAACTTAGTAGATCAGAGCGGAAGATGACGTAACTCAGCAGGAAAAACACAATAAGAGAAACAAAGGAAGGTGCTCCTGAAATGCAGTGCTTGTGACGGGGCGAATAGGAGACAAAAGCAACACCTGATCGCTAGTACTACCTCACAAGCACCAAGTAGGTAATCAATGAACGCTTCGTAGATGAAAGCGAAAGCCCACAACGCCGTAGCGAACGGAGCTGACATCACCAGGCAGGGAAAAAGGCTCAGACCATGGCAAAAGTAAAGAGCCAGTCCCTCTGGAATCTTACCCAAACAGCCCTATTAACACTGGCCTTGCGACCATATGTCACTTCTTCAAAGAGGAAGTGTTTACCGTCTTTCCCTAATACCTCGTAGATCTACTACAAAATACCAGAGCCGAACCTGACTGTGCAAAGTTGCGCATCAAGGATGCGACAAGAGACACTGCTCTCAAACGGCCTTAAATACCTGCACGAGCAGGTGTCTCTTGTCAGGTTAAATCAGCACCCATTCTAATCAGCTCATGCATACTAAATCCAGACAGTATTACAAACAACACAGAACATTAGCCAGATGAAACAGAGACTCAACGGGTGAATGTGAACCAGTTTATATACAGTGGTTATACGTTAGAGAGAATATACAGGTAGTAGAGGAAGAAACAAATCAGTACTACTTACAATAGGACAAGAACATATACACACAAACTCCATTTACAGCTTGGTACAAATAAGTAGTGTAAAGTCATCCACACAAACACGAGCAACGCACAAAAAGCTCTAAACACAGTTAGAACAGTCTCTAGTCCAAACGTGAGCGAACAAGCATGCGAGCACTCAGCTGGTAAGGTAGTTACTTACTTATTATACACACAGAAGACAGATGTCTGCTCTTAAACTCCCGCCTCTGCTCGTGGATCTGCAGCTGTTTGCAGCCACAATGTACAGAGTTAAAAGATAGATTTTTATTTCTTATTATATATAGTTTTTCACAATTTTTAAGACCTCGGTCATTAAAGCGAAGGGATGATGATCGAATGGTCGTTAAACAGCACTTGTACTGTCCATAAACAGCACAAAGTTCTGGATTGTCAAATCAATGCATCGTTAGACAGGAAGACAGATGAGGCAGAGAAAAGATGTGTGCAAGTGGTATTTTATTAACAGAAAATAAGTAAAACAGAAAATAGAACTCATACAGTAAGGCACACCAAGCTAACAGACAAACACCAGGGTAAAAAGGCTAGACAAAACACAGAACAAAGGTATAGGATATAGGATAAAACATAAGCCAGGGTACAAACCAAGGCGTAGATGGAAACCATGGAGAGGATACACACGTCCTTGCAGTGTACATGCTGCGCTAAACAAACAATACGGGGCTGACCTTTAACAATGGCTAAACACAATGGCTAGCGACAGATTCTAAACACGAACAAATATAGGCCAAACAAAAGGTGAAAAAACCTACATTGCCGAGACAAGCACATGGACAGCCAAGGTATACAAGATATTATATTTACAATTACATTTACAGCATTTAGCAGACGCCCTTATCCAGAGCAACTTATAATTGATGCAATCTTACAATCCAAGCAACTGTGGGTTAAGGGCCTTGCTCAAGGGCCCAACAGTGGCAGCCTGGCAGAGGTGAGATTTGAACCTGGACCTTCTGGTCCAGAGTCCAGTACCTTAACTGCTAGGCTACCACAGTTCCACAAAAATGTGACATTTTACATATTCAACCCTTATTCAGAGTGACTTACAATTGATAGTCTTACAATCCAAGTAATTGTGGGTTAAGTAACAGTGGCAGCTTGGCAGAGGTGGGATTTGAACCCTGGAGCTTTTGGTCCATAGTCCAGTACCTTAACCGCTAGGCCACCAGAGTACCAAGACAACCAGACAAGGACCTGAAAAGCAATGTGGGTATAAACACAGCCTGAACCACTGTGAGAAGTGAATCAAAATCAAAAGTAGGTTGGCGTATGCAGGGTGAAGCGCCCCAAAAGTGGACACAAATCACTTAAAGCAGATGGAAGTGCCGTTAGACACCCATACAGTACAATCCAACACCAGGCACATGGCTTATACACTGAAAACTATGGGGTAGACTTACAAACACCACATGCCGTCTTCAGAATGCCGAAAGACAGTCTGGCTTTTTCATCTTCATCTTTGCTCAGGAACAGCTGACAAGCTGTCGGCTGACCAGAGGCAATTCTAGAGACTCGAGGGCTTCCTTACCAAGGTTAAAAAGAAGAAATTAGTTCAGAAACATTTTATTCTCCAAGCCCCATGGAAACAGGAAAATAGAACATACTGTTTAAATAAAAACATTGGGCAAAAGATGTGTGACTGAATTGTGGAAGAATTTTCCAAGTATGCTAAAGGTGTAAAAAGGAAACAAAATCACAAACAGCACTGGGAACTCATGTCATACTCCACTGTATGTGTGTGTGTGTGTTTACAGGTATGACCGATGACGTGACTGATCTATGTTTTCTTACAGGTGAAGCTGAAGCCTCCTATCACACCCGTGCTAAGCTGCAGTTCTGTCAAAGCGAATGGATTCCAACCAACCGGTATTCATCACACTACATAAGAACCATCATTACGGCTACGTTCACACGACAGGTAAAAGTGGCTCAAATCCAATCTTTTTTGACCTCCATCATAATTTCGCACTGAGGAGAAGTGAAAATGGGATGAGAACGCATCCATGTCTCCATCCCACCACTCCAGCTCCAATTTCACATCCACACATCCCTATCCAGTGAAATACCTGCCGTGACACTACAGAGACCCATCATTAAAATTTTTGCCCCCTCTTGCCTCCTCACTCTAATGATAATTTGCTTCATTTTCTGCACATTAACGTGATCATTAAAAAATTGCCTCTTACTTTTCACTCCATTTCAATTGTTTACCTCTGGATGAGCAGCTCAGGTGAAGCATTGCTCTTCTGTTAAGGAGCAGCCACTTTGCCTGCTGTGTGATTGTAGCCAAACCTGACACTGTACTTATATTTATGTCATTTAGGAGACACCCTTATCCAGAGCGACTTACACTTGATACAACCTTACAATCCAAGCAATCGTGGGTTAAGGATCTTGCTCAAGGACCCAAGAGTGTCAGCAGTGGGATTCAAACTCTGGACCTTTTTGGTCCATAGTCCACTAACTTAACCACTAGGCTACCACAGTCCCACTACTTAAAGTGAATCTATAAAAACAAAGGTTTAATGAGTGATTCAAAGAAAGATTCACTTTCTAAAGGAAGACATATCCAGTATTTCTGCTGAATTCAATGCATAAAACAATATGCATGAAACAATAGTAATCAATTAATTTACTGTTAATAGTTGATAAAAAACAAATGTCATATTTAGATTTGTTCCACCATGGGATATGCTACTTTTATTTTTGAAAAGCATCATAGCATATACTCTGTTCATTTATATTATTATTTCGGTCGTCATCTGAAAACATTTGCTAGCGCAATATTTTTAAACTATTACTTACATTGATTACTTACATGGTCTGTATGAACTTCAGTACGAACTTCCGCTTTTGACCCCCTTTACATTCCATAGCCTGCTTCCCAATTGCAGCTGACTTCACCTTATGCTTTTAAAACATTAAATATTTTATGATTACAGTATTTAGAAGACACCCTTATCCAGAGTTACTTACAGCTGATTCAATCTTACAAGGTACAATCCATGTAACTGTGAGCCTCACTCAAGGATCCAACGATGGCAGAGCTGGGATTTGAATCCACAACCACCTGGTTAATGGTCTAGAACCTTATCTGAGCAATATGTCTTAGCCTCTTGTCTCTGGCTGTCTGTCCGTGTTCCTCCTGCATCCTGTTCCAATACATAGAACTGAAACCTGACAAGGAACAAGGGAAACAAAGGAGTGGTTAGATAGTGAAGCTGGCTGCAATTATGAAATGTGATGGGGGTCAAAACTGTAGGAGGCTATGCAGGATGAAGCGGGGCAACTGCGACTGAAAATGGTGCTTCATCCTGATCTAGCACTATTAGTGAGGCACGGGTGCAGACCGAGCTTTAGCTGAGGAAGAATTGGCAGAAGAAAGCAGTTGTTATTAGGTAGATATTTAACTAGGCATGGCTTTATGAGAAGTGCCGATACACTAGCCAAACGGGCAAATTATAGAGGTGCTTGTGAAATGTGTTACACATGCATTACATCGTTCACTGCTCGTGAGCACAGCCAGGAAAACAACTGGTGCTCTGTGGCAATAAATATGAAATCTCTGAATCATTTTCTAAAGTTTTTTTCCCCACTGATGGTATATGTGCATCACACAATAGCACTCAATAACAAAAAACTCATGAAGAGATACAGACAAGCCTCATTTCAGCGCCTTTTTACATTCACTTACACTTCTCACATCGCAGGCCTTCTCGTTCTCCTGAACGAGAGATAGAAGGAAATGAAATATAGAACTGAGCATGTGTTTGAATGTGAATGCACTGTTACGGGGAACAACACTCAAGTGGCTCGGTGTAGTTTGCAGTAGAGCATCAGAGTTGTGCAAAGATTTTTTATCAATTATTTATTTGTTCAGGGCTTTTCAAGGAACTATGAGACATTAAACGATGTAAATGTGTAAATAAAAAGACTTTTGACCCATGGTCTATAGTGATAGTAGGGCAGTATGGAAAGTAAATAGGAAAATGTTTCATACACAGCATGAGAGTGTCTCAAAAAGAGAAAGGAGCTAGTTTACTGTCACATTGAGCACCCTTATGGTATTTAGGCACCCCAGATGAATTATATTTCATTGGTTTTCATTAGAATAAGAAAGGCAACTTGCAAACTAAGGTCAATTTTCTGAGAGCATCGTCTGGAAACTTAGGCACAAACCATGTATGCATTAGAATGTGCAGAAATGTGATACCTTTAAGCTCTGAATTCATTCAGCATATGACCAAGGGCATCAAAACTTTTGCATAAACACTGCACTGAAAACACTGCAGCAAATCACCACATACAGGCCGAATTGATTGTATGTGGCTTATTTTAATCCCAGTTCCCAAATATAGTAATGCCTGTGTGTGTTGTTGTTTTTTTGCATATTCAGTTATTTACTCTCCTCTCCAAGCATAAGCAATAGGATAATTATGATTATTATGCAATGGTTAATGTAGCCTGATCTGTCACTCAAAAACATACATGGTTGCCAGATCATTTTTTTTAACCCCCAGATTTTTGCTCCATACTAATACCCATGTTGTTGCTGGAATCGTTTGGAACTTCATACATGTGAATATAATGATGATATATGTATGTGTTTACAATGTTAGAGTGAAAGGATACATTTACTGGGGAAAACTGTACAATTAATAGGAGGCTCTAGTACCCTGTTGGGTCGCTTCTAGCCTGAATACAAAATGAGAGACAGTTGGGCATGGAGGCATACATGTTCCCTATGGTATCCTGTGGTACATTTGCCCAAGGATGTTGCAGCTGAGCCTGTAGACTCTCCACATTTGGAGGTTACAGAAGCTGGAGTCCCAGCTGGTCCCATAAATTCCCAGATCAAATCTGGTGACCGGGCAGGTCAAGGAATTGTTGCAATTTGGCAGGGGCATTCCTGGGAAACCCTTGCTGTACTTGGGTGAGCATTATCCTGCTGAAAAATGTCAGTCGGAAGCCCTGCCATGAGAGGCAACATGTGGTCGCAGGATGTCCTGCACATATCACTGATTCGTTAGTGTCCCTCATATCACTATTAGGGATGACCAACTGTCGTATACGATGGCTACCTAGATCATCACACCAGCATTTGGGGCAGTGTGTCGCTCCACAGCAATGGCAGGATTGAAGCACTCAACACAAGGCCTCCATACTCAAATCCAACTATCATCAGATCCCAAACAGAACCTGGATTCGTCTCTAAAGATGACTGGCTCCAGTTCATAGCAGTTCAGGTTTCATGTTCATGACACCACTCCAAATGAAGGCGACGGTGGGTGGCTCTCAATGGCAGAACACGTAATGGGTGCTGTGACAACACATGTCCTTCTGCTAAGCATCTGCAAATGGTCCGGGCAGACAGACGGGTGTAGTGAAGGTGCCACCTGTGTCTGGATGGTGGACATTGAAGCTGTGGGAACTGCTCGTGCTTGTCGATGGATCAAATTATCCTCTCTACTGGTGGTCTGACTGAGCTTTCCGAAGCCTGTTCGCACTGTGGGCATGTCCTCACGGAACCACTGCTGCCAACACCTCCTAAGAGCTAGGTCAGAATGGCCAAGATGGCGAGCAATTCATCAAAACATCCATCCTGTCAGTCAAATGATGCACCCCTCTCAAAGTCCAACTGGGCAAAATGTCTATGAGTGCATCGTAGAGGCATGTCTAGAGGTCAACGATCTCTCACCAAGAGGTACACTACCCAAAAGAAGCCTCAGGGCATTTTTATAGCGCAGCTGGGGAAGTACTTTTATGCCGTCTTGTGTCAAGACCCAGTGTCTAATCAGACCACACCTGTAATCATTTACATATCTGCTGGAGACAGAACTGCATGCCAGCATTTCTATCTGGGTGCGTTATTTTATTGTCAATGAGCATATTATAGTATGTCTGTGTGTAAATAGTGCAATGTATCATCACTGTTATGTTTTTTTCATTATCAAGTTTCCTGTACCCATACACCTTTGGAGGTCGATACAGGTTGTGGAGTTATGAAGGGCTGAAATTAGTTTTTGCAGGGCGGGATGTACACACTACATGACACACACACACTGTGCACTCACTATGCTGGCTCTACCGCCTGCATGCAATGATGCAATGCTGGTTTGGTCAACATAAGCATCACTGTGTTGACTATGTAAACACACTCAGGGGAAGGAAGGTTTTGTTACTGCGTACCCAAACTGACAAAATGTAACAAGTCTATAATCCTTAATACACTCGCTGAAACTTGGAATGTCTCCTGTCTGACACACAGAGGGGGCGTCTGGCGTCTGGAGAATTGGTGGAACTGGGACGATGCCTGGAGGCAGCATAGTCCAGGTAACTACACCTCATGTTACATATCTCGGTGACTCTGCTTCAGGGTGGAGAACAGACTTGGTGACTAACTGACAAGACATATGTTATACAGTCTAATGAAAGTCTGGGCACTTTTAAGAAAGACTGGTCAAATTTAAGGTCCTAGAACTTGTTAGTGTTTATAAACTTAATAACTGCTTAATAACTTGACGGTATATATAATTTGTAGACTGTATATTCCTCACAATGGTCTGTCACACAATGTGCATTCTTGTGCCAATTCTTGTCCCATTCTTAATTCTTTTATTTTTCCTTAGAAAGTGTGTAACATTGATCAGACTATTCTATAATACCTCCTTTACGTGAAGAAAACGTGAAAGCACCGAATATGACATTTATTTTAGTCATTATTGCATTCCAGAGTCCAAAAATGTTAGGTTTTGTTTCTTTGTTTGTGTTTTATGTCGCATCAGCACAGTACATGGCAGAGAATAGATTACATTATTGGTCTGTGTCATTTAAAATACAAATTCTAAAATATGTTTTACATTCATATGTGTGGTGATGTACTTTTATACAAGTTTGTTATGTAGTTGTCCCAAAAATGGCAGGTGGTGTGACTATCCTGACCTTATAAGGTTTAGAACCATTTCTATAACATTAGCTATGTGTTATGTTTGGCATCTTCATGGCTATACTTCTAGTTCTTATTTGTGCAACAAAGGCCAAAAGAAAATCGGTTTATTTTAGTATGGAACTTCCCAAAATATGTATATTTGTTTATAAACATAGTGCTAATGTGATCTGGTTTAAGAAGCTAGCCCACCACTGCTGGTACCCGGGTTCAAGTCCTAAATAAATAGCCTAATGTAGTACAGTTACTCTATCCCTCAATACAGTTATACATTGACTCTCAGAGCCTACTGACCAGCTCAGGCGACACATGCACATGAAGGTCTTTATCTGAAGGATGGAAGATGGAGTGGTGGACCATTCCCCTTAAACCTGCACCCTGAGATCAAAGTAGATCTAGGAGTGACTGTCATGGACTGGAGTTAACATTCCCTGACCAAAACCCCATCGAGCATCCATGGGGGCACATGCAGACATAGAAAGCCGAGCATTCATCACAAGATGCTCTTTGGAATATTGTGAGATTGTGCTGGATAACATGGGTCATCAGATTTTACACAAATTTGTGGAGTCCATGCAGCTTGAGTGCACACTGCCATTACAGCATAAGGGGGGACATACCAAATACTGATATAGTCTGAAATCTAATTTTCATTCTGATTATATGATTTGTAATACAAAACACTGAATTAAAATGCTACTAGAAGCATTTTTGCTCATGGTCTCAGACTTGACCCCACCACATGTGTGTCTGTGAGTCTGTTGCTCACTATAAATCCTCACGACGAGAAGATGGGAAAGAGAATGCAGGGTTCAAAAGGGAAGCGTGAAATGCACAACATCAGGCGATAGATGTGGAGAGACATAGGAAGAAGATTAAAGTGGGAAGAAGAGTTGGAAAGATGAGGAGGAAGTGGAGATGACATGACAGGATGTGAGAGGATGAGAGCATCTGGACATCTGAGTAGATTTCTGCACATGACGGACATCTGTGATTTCCTCTTTCCCTCAACTCAGTGTCATATCAGACATCAGAGTACAGAGTGCAGAGAAGTAGCAGGCTGTAAAATATAGGGTTCCGTTTTTGACAGCTATTCATTTTCTTGGCATTTTACCAGTAGTAACAGTAGACCAGGTTTCAGACTCTGACATTTGAAACGCCTTTCAGTTTTCCTTCAGATGTACAGGCTTTGTGTGAAACTTGAGGAAAAGCTAGCAGTGGTTCTTTGTGGTCCTCATGTGATGATGAAGTGCCTTTGTCAAAGTCTTAAGAATGTTATTTGAACTTTTTATTTAGTTTATTTTTCTTTTTCTCTCAATTTTGGTTCGCCCAATTCCCCTGGGTTCAACGTTAACTTTTTCCTGACTTGCCCAGTCAGGCAAATGACCGGAAAGTTCACTGTCCTAAACCAAATTTCAACCCTTCTGACAAGCTAATGTATTTACCAACCTTTTTAAAATAAAATCGCTGAAATTCCTGTCACTGAGTTTTATTTTCACTGTATTCAAAATACTATTCATGTAAACTCTACCTTGGGGTATGCAATCCAGCATATCTCATGCCGGTCATAAAACTATGCTCCAATAATTCAAACAATAATAGCAACAGACCCATTTTTCAGAAACCGGCTAACCCAGGTTATCCTGGATGAATAGCCAGTAAACCACTAAACAGTACTGGCCACCAAGTTCCAGTCCATTTGTAATTTCAAGGTACATCTCGTGGATAGTCAGTAAAAGGTCTTTCTCTTTTAGTCATCTCATATGCCATTGTGACTAACTTGGTCAATTTGAAAATGGCTGGACCAGGCCTGGATTCAATCCCGGGCCCCTACAGCTGAGAGACAACATAGCTAGTCACTGCGCCACCATACCGCCCGGCCCATGTATAGTAAATCCAAAGGAAATGGAACTGTAATGTGTATCAGCTGTTCAGTGTAGCGTTCCGTGAATCCGTCCTTAGAGAATTGTTACGTTCAAGTCTTTTGCCTATTGTAGCATCAAAAGTGAGAAACCCATGATAGCAGAGAGAGCAGCTGAACAGCAGAGAATTTGAAAGCGTGTGCTACTAGAAGACTAGATCCTCTGGGGTTCTCCGAGCTAACAGGACTGCGAGAGTCCCTCTCCTCAGCTGCAACAGTGACTGCGAGAGCGAGCGATTTGGGCTGAATTGAGCTCGATACACCAGCTTAAAGGCTGGAATTTAAATATGGTGCATCCGCCGTTCTCTGCCTGACGCTGATTAGGCAAATCGGCGCCGTGCTGGGAATCAGAAAGGAATCTCGTGTAATACTTGAGCAAATAATAAAGATGAGTTTTGGCTTCGAACTTAATTAAATTACCCTCACGCTCCCCTGACACTGAGGTAGTTGCTATGGCAACTCTGAAAGCCTTCTCCATTCGGGAAGACCTAGAGCAGGATTTTGTGCGAGCTATACGATCCGAGCTCGGGGCTGTACGTGGAAACGAGCCGCATGGCATCTTAAAGTAGGCGGGATTTTAATCAGTGAATTCTTTTGTTTTGACAGACTGCTTGGCAGAGGAAACCCACAGAGGCTTATAAGCAGACCACCAGCGAGCAGACCACCACGAGCCGTAGAGGGAGCGTCCCACAGCCATCACCACTCGCAGCACCACCTACTGGCTGTATTCCTAAATATAGCAGCTCCATATCTTCTATTACTATCACCTCGAAGGGGGTCAGCCGCTCCTCCAGCCTGCCTGACACCAGCCTTCAAGCCTGGGCTGGCCAGAAATCACCAATGGCCCTAAACAACCACCACGTTAACTCCAATTACTCAAGCGCCCGATACCTCTGGCAGATTCCGCAGAGGAAAGTCGTTGCGGTCAAAATTACTGAACAACGAGATGAAACCAGGTCATTCCTACAGCCGAGCGATAAAAACACTCCTGCATCGAGTCGGATCGTTGGAGGCTATTCACGTTTCTTCACCCTGCCCACTAGAAGAAGCCATAATCTGTTCACCAGCACTGAGAATCCTACCTTATTGTCTGGCAGAGATGCACCAGACATCCCTAAAGCATCCAGCAAACAAAGCAATTCTCCGGCGGCCACTCCAGTGGCGCATCAGCCGGTCATACTTCGAAGAAAAGCCACCATTATCAAGGTTACGGAGCACAGAGAGAACTACACCAAGCCAGTCAAGGAGGATGTGAGGAGACTAAACTACAGACATAGCTACACCGAAGGTCTCAAAGAAACCATTCCTGTACTGTTCCAGCACAATCCATCTTATGCTAACACAAAACCAATTCATCTAACTCAATCGGAGCTAGATCTTAGGTCAGTGCATGCAGCAGATCCTAAAAAGAAGGCAAGTGAGCTTTATCAGTCCACGATATCCTTTACTTTAAAGGATCCATTCCCCAATGAAGCTTCTCTGACCATCCGACCTCGAAGGCCTGCTAGCTGTTATGCTAGCCTATTTAGCGGCGCTGCTTCAAAAGATACTGAAATTCAGAGCACGAGTTCTGCACTTCCCCAAGAGACAAATATTGACCCTTCTAGCATCACTGGCAGCAGCTCAAACAGGTGCCTGAGCTCGGAAGGAGGGGCGAGCAGCAGTGAGAAGATTTATCTAAGGAGAGGGAGCTCCGCTCAGGATGAGGAGCAGAATGAGAGGGGGTCTGTTCTCCAGAGGAACCGGCCTTTAACGCTCATTAAAGTGCCAGGTAGGAAAGCTCACAGTGTGTACGTAAGGGCGCATACACACGTTATTGAAGTGCATATAGTATTGTGCAAAAGTCTTAGGCATTCTGTATTTTTCAGTTTATATTCTGCTTGTTCTTTATTGAAGTTTTAGTGCTCACTGCACTTTGTAGTTCTACAAGTACAGACTGTAGTCCATGTGTTTCTCTACACACTTGTTAGTCCCCTTTACTCTGTTCTCTAATTGGCCAGGACCCTCTCAGATCAGGTACCATTTGGGTGCTGGATCAGTTTCAGTACTGCAGCAACACTGATGTACTGGTGGTCTGCCCGTGTGTATTCATTGGATAAGATATAACAGTGCTGCTGGAGTTCACTCATTCACTCAGTGTCCACTTTACTTGTATTTTGACAAACTCAGAGCATCTCAGAGCAGACTAAGCCTCATGCATGTGATGTTTGGCACCCCAGGTTGGGTACCATGGCTCTAAACCTTCCTCATAGCTCACTGGATGCTCGTGGCTGGACATTTGTGGTTGGTGGACTATTTGCAGTCCAGCGGTGACATGGAGGTGTCTGATCCACTCGTGCAACACACACTAACACAACACCACCACATCAGTGTCACTGCTGGACTGAAAATAGTCCGCCTACCAAAACTGTCCAGCCACCAGCATCTTGTGAGCACTGATGAAGGATTAAATGATGACCAACATGAACTGTGCAGCAACAGATGAGCTACTGTCTGACTTTATATCTACAAGGGGGGACATCTAAAACTCCAGCAGCACTGCTGTGTCTGATCCATTCCTCTCAGAACAACACACTCTAACACACCACCACATCAGTGGCATGCAGTGCTGATCTGTGGCGGCCCTGACCATTAGAGAACAGAATAAAGGGGACGAGCAAACTATGTAGAGAAACAGATGGACTACAGTCTGTAATTGTGGAACTACAAAGTGCAGTGAGCACTTAAACTTAAAGAATAAGCAGAATCTAAACTCAAAAATACTGATTTTTGCACAGTACTGTACGTTATCATTAGTCATCCAAGCTTATGTAATGAAGATTCCCACCTGCTCTGTGCTCTCCGGTCGCCCATCGCTCATGTTCGTTTCTGATGCCTAATTGATTACGGCGAGTGATGAAGTAAGCACGAGAGAGCTTTTAATTTAAGCCACGCAGCAGATATGTACGTTGCTGACTTTACTCTCGCAGGGCCCTGAAGCAGATCATTACCCCACCTCCACATTCTCTCATCCTCTTTTCTCTTTCATACTGTCATTTTCTCCTGTTTTTCTCCCCCCATTTGCCCACGCACTTCCGTCTGTGCATATTCTATTACAAACTCGCTTCTGGCATCACAGCAGTTCGCTCTGTGAAATTTAGCAACGCGAAAGATGTGGGCAGCAAATTACACACATTACATTCACAAAATGATGCACAGATGCAGACGTACATATTTAAAATACATATTCAAAAAACTCTCTGTGTTTTATGCAGTTTGGTCACCCCGTGGTCAAAGTGGATTTTTCTTCAAGGAAAAGAAGCTACAAAAACCTCTATCTGAGACGATAACAAACCATTAACCTGTCAGTTTAAGTCTGAGACGACAGTACGATTAGATCATATGGAAAGTTGACCAAACTTTTACACACATCAAATTTTGTTTAACCTTTTCAACAGTTTTGAAGATGACATATTACACTCCTTTTCCCACAAGTTAACACAGTTCCCTGGGGCTTTAAGAAAAAGTCTGTGCCATGCTTTGGGCAAAATACCAGAATATTCTTCTAATCCTGGCTAAAACGCTCTTTCCAGGATTTTATTTATTGTATTTAACCTTTATTTAACCAGGAAAAGGTCCCATTGAGTTACAATAACTCTTCCTCCAGGAAATCCTGGCACTGGTGTAGACGACTGGTGTTGAGAGCCTGTTCCATTAAATGATGCCCTCTCAAACTCCTCAGTGCATTTACAAGCACTTAATAATCCGATAACTGGAGAAAATCAGATTTTGATCACTGAGTATACATGCACTTGGGTAATCAGATAATGGGAAACCTCCAGGTTTACAAATAATCAAATTTCTGCCAGCAATAATCTCACAGAATGATGGGACGTAATCTTCAAACTTTATTAATGAATGAAATTCTGCATTTCCTAAAGCACTGCAATTCAGAGTCTCCTTAACATGTACGGTTGCCATTTCACTTCGTTTAATTCCAGGGTTGCCAGATCCTGCAGGACACAAGCCACAGGTCAATGGAAAAAGCACCAAAAAATGCCAAGTCCCTTAGAATATGCGGACCTGGCAACCATGTCGGGTTATGCTAGCGTGCATGCACAGACTGAGAAAATTGATTGCATGGTATACATGTGCTGAGTAATCCAACTACTGAGGTAAAATCCAGCTCTCTTTATCTGTTCTAAATAAAATAAGCAGCAAAAAGAATCTTTCAGCATTTAGCATTTAGCAGACGCCCTTATCCAGAGC